>JALMQS010000064.1:10918811-11120309 GCA_024734495.1 Forficula auricularia
GAATAGGACAAAGTATATCTCTTTATGAATGAATTTAAAAAATTTATTTTCCCAGCAGAAGACAATATTTTATTGTCCATTTCTGCTACTCAATTATTCGGCAAAAAGAACCTTTCAACCTGAATTAAAATAAAGTTTCTGTCTTGTAAAAATTCAATAAATAAGGTAAAAATCGTCATTTGGGGAGAATTATCCAATTAAAAAATTAAAAATAATAAACTTTTAAGGTTTATTATTAGAATATAGAAAATTTTGGTTTAATTAGGCTTTCGGTTTTCAGAATTATTTTCAAATTTTTTCACCCAACCCAAAAGAAGCTAGGAATTTTAGAAAAAAATAGCTTTTTTTAAATAACCATAACTTTTTCAAAAATTTAGTTATCATGACGATTTTTTTTTATTTTTGGTTTTAAATGTACTTTAAAAAATAGATAGTTTTTTTTAAATCTTTTTTACAGTTTAAATTTTTCATCAACGATAATGTGGTTAGAACTATTGAGAATGAATGACACTCAAAAATCTTAAAAACATGGCCGCCAGCACTTGTTTTTTTTTTGCTAGTTTAGTTATTTTATTGATTAGCAAGCTATGTTGGCTAACCTGAATTTTTTTAGTTTTTCCTTAATTTTCCAATTTTCCGGGCAACTTTTTACAATTTTTTTTTACGTATTAAAAAAAAAGTAGCCAAATCGGTCCAGGCATTTGAGAGATCTGCTCTTACAAAGAAACACATTCAACTCAATTATCAAATAATAATAATTAAATAATTAATTATTAAATAAATAATTTAATAATATTATTGGATAAAAAATACTTGGTAGGTTTCACGTTAAGATATTAAATCAAATTCGTTTTATTTTAATAACTTATTGTGAAACCTACCAAGTATTTTTATCCAATAATTTAAAAATGTTTCTCCAAGAACCAACACCAAATTCCTTGAAAACAATTTAATAATAATGCTGAGACATACCAGAGTGTATTGCAAGTCTTCTGGATAAATTCCACTTCTAATTATTCCTACTTTCTAATTAGGTATTATTTATCTGGGTTTTAAGGAATTTGGTGTTGGTACACTTGGTGAAACATTTTTTAAATTACACTGCTCGACAAAAATTAAACAACAATTTCTCCTCGTAAAGCTGACAATGGATCCCCACAAAGTTTCATTTGCTGATTCTTATGCAATTTCCCAATTTTTTACAACACGTCAGAGTTTTGAGGTATTATCGATCAAAATGTCAGATAAAAAGGAAGATAATTAATAACTCGTAAGGGGACCTTTCTTCTATGTTTCAGATCTCATGATGAAACTTCTTAACCCAATCAGATTGGAAGATAACGAAAGGGATGAGCTGTTCGTAACTCTCCTGCTGGAACTGGAAGGAAATGCTGATTTGGAGAAGATGAAAGAACGTGTCAATTCAATCAGGACTCTGGATAAATACAAATTGCTGGAGAGTTTCCTTTGCAAAGAAAATGAAATTAGCGAAGAGACCATCTTGAAATGTCTTCCTGTCTTCCTTGATGAAAGGACACAGTTTTTCCAACTTTTCCAAATAATAACTCATCAACCAAGTGTCAAAACAATTTTGGAAATAATACCGAGATGCTGTCCTAATATAGATACCATCGATATAAAAGAATTGGTTATACAACCTGAAAACAAGGAGAACTTTAAGACTTTCCTGAAACAAACCCCAAGCTTGAAATCTCTCCGAGTCTGGTGTTCTCCAATTACTTGTGCAATACGTCAGCTTTTATTTGAAGAGGAATTCTATCTGCATGATCAACAAGTTAGAGTTGGACTCCAAAAAATCGATTATATCGATACATCAAAGTTAAGACCCTTACAGTGTGTCAGACTTTTAAAACTATTACCCAATTTAAAAGGTTTTGGCCTCAATCAAACATTAGGTTCATTATTGTTATCGGATTACATTAAAGATGAAGAAATTATCAAAAAATTATACAATCTAACCGAAATTGCGGATGAATTGACAAGCTTAACAATGTTAGAACGTTTTGTTAAAATGTGTCCAAATGCAAATAGTATATGTCTATTTGGGCCAGAACAAAATGTTGTCGAAAACCTCTGGAAGTTTCCAGAAATAACAGAAATACATTTACGTGGCAGATATTCCGTTAACGAACTCTATACCTTACTAGAAATGATTGGAACACAAATTACAATTTTGACTTTCTTTAGCCCTTTTGCGAATCAACTTGACCGAGAAAAATTGCGAGATTTATGCCCCGGATTAAGTAAATTGGACATGTAATCATCAAAACTTCTTATAAATTGTGTTATATATTAAAGGGATCCATTTATGTTCATCTATTGGGGTGACTCAAAATCCCCCCAATCCAAAAAGGAGTATTTACTCACAAGAAGCTGAGAAAGGGGGGGTTCACTTTATTAGTTGACTTATTACTATTGTTACTAATCTTAATTCCATTTACCTTCATTTTTTGTAATTAATTTAGTAAAAATAAAATCTTTAATATTAACTAAATACAATTTTATTTCCTGTAGTATTTTTCCTATATATTTAAGTAATTTTTTAAGGGTTTCTTTGAATATTTAAGGAATATTTTTTTTTATATACCGGGTGAGTTTTTTACTTTATCCAATGCGAAGCATGGGGAAAGTATTGTAATTAGTCTCGCGGCAAGCGTGGCTTTAAAGGGTCCTCAGATAAAGACTACGGAACCCGTGGTCTCAATTAGGGTCACGAATTTTAGTATCCAATTAGTTTGAATTTTAGCACGTGACTCTTTTGCCAAAAATTACATGGGGTCTCGTCGAGAGGCCAAAAGTGCTGGATGGTTGTCATGTAGTGCGGATGTATGTATGGATGGATGTATGTTATCGCTTTTGCTCCTCGATTTTTTCCACACCTTTGTCACCGATTGAAATGAAATTGAAAACCTACCATTAGTTTAACAAAATGAAGCGCTGATTAGTTTTTGGTACATATCGGCCCACAAACATTAGTACTTTATTTCAGTACTTTTTAGTTTTTTTCTAAATATCTTGAAAATGACAACCAATTTTGATGAAATTTAATATCCTAATTAAGTACCTTGGGGACCACAAAAAGGTTAAATAAAGTTTTTATCTTGAGTCAGTCTTATAAATCAAAAACTGGGCATTATATGAAAAAAAGTTTCAAATAAAAATTTATTTATACCGAGTGAGGAAACTAAACTAAGCTATTGTTAAATTGAAAGTTTTTTTTGCCGAGAGTAGCAGAACTTTTATATATTGAAGGAGACAATAAAAGAGTGTGTCTTCTTCTGGAATTGTAAATTTTATTTATTTATAAATACTTTGCTTTAGTGAAGAAAGGAATATTTCTAGAGAGCTAATATTAGAATAAGATATTTTTTGATTTAAATTGATTGAAGGGAGAAAAATTATGATATTTTGTTATTATTGAATTAAGAAAAAATTATGAATATTGTCATGCAAATTAAAGATAAAAAGAAGGTAGGTAAGCGGCAAAAATTCACAGTTCGCAGAGGAGACAAGGAGATCACATGTGTTCAGCACGGCATCCGAGGCAAGAATGTATCTAAAATAATTCACTGATCATCTCTGATAATAATTAAATAAAAGTAAGAGATTTTTTTTTGGGTCTTTAATTATTTTTCAATCTCTCGAAATTGTAGTAATAATTAAGCCCGAGTCAGACGATTAGGAAGAAAGAAGCGCCAGCGTCGGCCTCGCCTGCCATCTACAGGGTACGCATTCAACTAGAACGCTCTAGGCAACAGGTTGCCTAGACAGCCGCCTTGACTTTCAATATTCATTCTTTATAGTAGAAACATTTTTTATCAATTTATCCAATTAAAACGACATTTTGTGAGAATTGTAGCAAATTTAATCTAGTTTAAAAATTTATAGGGTGGTCTTTGTCGAAAACGTGCTCCTTCATGGTCAAAATGGGAAAAAATTAAAAAAAAGTGCGAGTTTTTGGATGAAGCGAGGCCGAGGGCGAAAATTTGGATTTTGCGCTTGAGCCGGTACGGTTGGTCGGAGAAAAAACCTAAATAATAAAATTTGTAGGAAATTTTATTGTCTTTGATTTTTAATAACAAGGATATTTACGAAAATTTGATAGTTTTCAAGTTATAAGCAAAAAACCGCCAAAAATGGAAATTTACACATTTGTTTGCATTTTCCACAATGTTGGGTCAGGAAATTTTGGTGGGAGACCTTAGATTTGGATTCAGCACCACAAAAAACATAAATAAAAAAATCATAATATATAGGGTGACCACGAGAAACATTTACGTTTTAGAAATAAAAAAAACAATATTAATTTTTTAAGATACTATTTATTTAACTTAAGTTACATATAATTTGAAAGTTTATATTGGGAAAATAAGGACAAGTTTTTATGTGTGACTTTTTTATTTATCCACCAACGTTTCGTCGACTTTGCCGACTTCTTCAGGGCTTCTATAATTATAAGAACATTCTTGATATTAATTTACAAAAGTACAGTCAGAATCCAAAAACAAACATGTATCAATAGTTTACCTACCAAATAGTCATGTCACACATTCGTTTAAATTTTCTTCTTACCTTCGTTACCATTGAAGGCCATCAGAATACAATTTTCAAAAGATATTTGGCACATTCACAAAAAATACAATTTTTTTCTCTTTTTAATAACAACCTTATCAATACAGAACAGAACAGTAATCACTTCTTACAAAAAATAGAATAAAATATTTTTCCTTTTTATCCCTATATACAAAAATCTCAACTTCGAATAAATTAAACTTATATATTAATAAAATATATGTCAACGACACCAGTCAAGTTATTATTAGATGAAAAAAATATCCATTAGAAATCTATTTTTATTTTCAACATCTAATTGCATTTATTTTTGAAATTTTTTATTATTATTTATTTTTTAACTTTTTATTTTTATCCTTATACCTGTCTAGCAAAAAACTATATATGCCACTTAAATTCTGGGTGTCTGTTCTAAAATTCACTGTATCATTTAACGAAATGTGAATCATTTCACTTATTGTTCTTTTAAAATACACTGGTTCAAAATCTAATATTAATGTATCATCAAACTTGAATTGATGATTCAGATCAAAATGATGGGCAGCTAGGGCGGCTTTGTCATTTTTCAAAATATTAGACACTCCACAATCATATATATGTTGTGTTAATCTTTTTTTAAATATTGCGATGTCTGTCCCATATATGTTTTTCCACATGAACAGGGTATCTTATATACAGGGTGATTCAATAGGGGTGACAGGTACCGTATCTCAGGATATCGTAGAAGTTTGGGAAAAAACTTCTTCAAAGGAAATGATCGACCAAGAAAAATTGCTGGAAATATTTTTTAAGTTCATACGTCTACCGCTAGGTGGCTAAATAGCTTCGATCGTATAAAAAATGCAATTTTCTCAAACATATTCCAATATAAGTTTAGAAATGAATACGTCTCACGATCAATGTCCACCATAATAGTCCATCTTTTTGATAAATGGCTTTTTATTGTAGGACCGTAAAATAAAGGCGGGGAGGGGATGCTAAACTTTTATGGACTATAGTGTCTATAACTTAAGTTTGACTTAACGGAAATTTGTTAACAAGATCTGGTTCAAGAAAGGAAGATTTGGTGAATAAAATAAAAAAACTATCCATGCCATTCTAGTTCTTGCCGCCCTCGCTAAGGGGCGTGTTTTATAAAGTTAACCGTTTTATTAATTTTGCTCCAAAATCTTAAATGGAACCGTATAATTATTTTATTAGATTCAGAAAGTAGATCAAATTTGCAACAAAATATGTTCAAACCGCATGTCGATATCTTCATTCGTTTAACAGTTATTGCTTAAAGAATATTTTATTAACGAATTTATTAAAGAAACAAAATAGGTAAATTGAGTTATCAATTTTTTTTTTAAGTTTCGTATGTCAAGCATGCCATGGACAAATAAAAAAACAGTTTAAAACTTTGTTCTTATTTTCATCTAATCACAACAATAATGATAATAACGCTTTTTCCTAATGCTTTTTGTGTCGCCTGTGAGTAGGTATTAAATTTCAAAAATGTCTAATTTCTTAGAAGGCCGTGAAAGACTTGGTTGACAGTTTCTATGGAAACGGCGATTTTTCACAAATAGATGTTAATGTTTTAATTGTTATTTTATTGTTTGTTATGTTATATCATTATTGTTGTGATTAGATGAAAATAAGAACAAAGTTTTAAACTGTTTTTTTATTTGTCCATGGCATGCTTGACTACGAAACTTAAAAAAAAATTGAAAACTCAATTACCTATTTTGTTTCTTTAATAAATTTGTTAATAAAATATTCTTTAAGCAATAACTGTTAAACGAAAAAAGATATCGACATGAGGTTTGAACATATTTTGTTGCAAATTTGATCTACTTTCTGAATCTAATAAAATAATTATACGGTTCCATTTAAGATTTTGGAGAAAAATCAATAAAACGGTTAACTTTATAAAACACGCCCCTTAGCGAGGGCGGCAAGAACTAGAATGGCATGGATGGTTTTTTATTTTATTCACCAAACCTTCCTTTCTTGAACCAGACCTTGTTAACAAAATTCCGTTAAGTCAAACTTAAGTTATAGACACTACAGTCCATAAAAGTTTAGCATCCCCTCCCGCCTTTATTTTACGTCCTACAATAAAAAGTCATTTATCAAAAAGATGGACTATTATGGTGGCATTAACGTGAGAGTATTCATTTTTAAACTTATATTGGAAAATTTTTGAGAAAATTGCATTTTTTATACGATCGAAGCTATTTAGCCACCTAGCGGTGGATGTATGAACTTAAAAAATATTTCCAGCAATTTTTCTTGGCCGATTTCCTCTGAAGGATTTTTTTCCCAAACTTCTACGATTATTAGTTCCTGAGATACGGTACCTCGTCACCCTTATTGAATCACCCGGTACAACGCCTGACTTTTTTCCTTCTCTGTTCCATCTTTTAATCTACTATACAATGAACCTACAGTTAAAATGTTATAAAAAGCTAATTTCGAATTTGTTTTCTCCAAACATCTATCAACTTTATGTGAGATTTCTGGGATAAAAGGAAATTTAAAGAAATTTTTCCCTCCGTTATTCAAAATTGTATTTTGTCTTTTGCTGTTAATACTACCATTCTCCATTCTACCCTATTATTCACCAAAAACACATCAAACGCCCTCCTTATGAAAAACTCAGGGTAATTATTTTTCTTTAATATGCACCTGATTCTCTCCAAATTGTCCTTATGAAAAATCTCTCCACTGAGATAAATAGCACGATGCAATAACCCCCTTATCATTCCTAATTTCTGTGAACTGGGATGGTTGGATTTAAAATTTAAAACTCGTCCAGCACTCGTTGGTTTTATATACCAATCTGTTATTAGTTTTTCTTCCATTTTTATAACTTTTACATCCAAGAATGGCAAAGCACCCTCCTTTTCAATCTCCATTGTAAATTGAATTTTTATATTTATACTATTAAAAACTTTCATAACCTCTTTTTCAGTATCTCTAGGTATCAATAGCAATAAATCGTCCACATAAAGAACTATCAACGGCAACTCAAATTCAAGAAATTCTATTGCCTTTTTTATTACATAATTCATGACTAAATTTGCTATAGTTGGGCTTGCTGGGTTACCCATACTAGTTCCATTTATCTGAAAATACATTACATTAATTAATGTATACCTTGTATTTTAGCTTCGATTCCGGAGATTACTTCTCCACCATCGAGTGTCCTTATTCATATTTAGTCCTTGTTTTTAATAAGAGGGAAAAATCTAATTAGATAAAAAAACCTCTTTTCCGATAATTATTTCAATTTCATTATTCCCCAATCAAGTCGATTGGATCTCCCTCAATCAATTAAATTATTTAATTTTAAAATATATATTAATATTGGCTATAACTTATTAGTGGGTCTTAAAATTGAAAAACCAATTAATAAATAATAGATAATTGAAATAAACTGCAACGGTTCGTTGCTAAACTTTATCCAAATTCATTTGAAATATTAATATGTTCTAGAGTAAAGTACTTTAAAATATAATTTTACTAAAAACTTTATTTAACCTTTTTTGTGGGTCCCAAGGTACTTAATTAGGATATTAAATTTCATCAAAATTGGTTAAGTCATTTTCAAGATATTTAGAAAAAACTAAAAAAGTACTGAAATAAAGTACTAATGTTTGTGGACCAATATGTACCAAAAACTAATCAGCGCTTCATTTTGTTAAACTAATGGTAGGTTTTCAATTTCAATTCATTCGGTGCAACGGTGTGGAAAAATTCGTGGACGAAAAAAATGATAACACACACACATCCATCCATCCATCCGCACGCACTTCCAAAAAAAATGGCACTTTTTGGCCTCTCGGCGAGATTCCAGGTAATTTTTGGCAAAACCGTCACGTGCTAAAATTCAATCTCATTGAATACTTCAATTTGTGACCTTAATTGAGTCTATGGGTTCCGTAGTCTTTACCTGAGGACCCTTTGAAGTCGCGCTTGCCGCGAGACCGATTACAATACTTTCTCCCATGCTTCGCATTGGATAAAGTAAAAAAATGTAAACAATCTTTTTACTGAGATTTTAATCTATAAATAATTACTTTAATTAAGAAAAGATCAATTAAGATGAATTTTTCGAGGTCCAGACCTAGCCAGATCGCTTTCTCATCCTCAAAACTTGTTAATAGAGTTGGTTTCATCAAAATCGTTAGAGCCGTTTTCAAAATAGAACAAAGATACAAACAAACAAACAATTTTTGCTCGTTTAATAAGAGTAGATGAATAAATAATAAGTGGACAATTATAAGAAACTTTTTGAATTAGGTCTTTGAATCTATGTGAATTTGGCGGTTGGGACACAGAGTGAGGGAATGATTTTTAGGGTATTTACTTGATAATATATTTTTTATTTAATATACAAAAGATAAATGTTTTATAATTTGATACGCCTAGGGATTTAGTTTCATAAAAATTCTTTGTTACGATAACTTAGCATCCCATTTTACAGGAATCAAAAAGGATATCAATTTCGATATTTTTTGATAATCCACCATCCATGGCTATTGATTTTTGCTTTTTACTATCGATAAACAGTTCTGGTTTGTTGTTTTCTTCTTTATAAGGGCTGATCGGCGACAGTTGACCACCTGTTATATGAGAGTTTCCATTCCATAGGACGGAAGTATTTTGTCATGGGAATCACGCCCGGCATTTCATAGAATAATAAAATAATAAATTATTGGTCTAGTAGTTATCTAAGAGCGGAACTGTAGTACTCTAATTTCAATCAAAATTGAAAGAAAAAGTGAAACTTATACCTATATGTCGTATCTTAATTGAACTAATCTTTGGCTATTAATGGCATTATTAATAGCTATTATATCGATTATCCCCCCAATGCCCTTTTTACGCGAAACACGCGGTTTTCTAACGCTCAGCACCCCTTCGCTGTCAAATTGGATAAAAGTCGAACAAGCGCTTTCGCCAACTCTTTTATCCCTATGACCTCCAGAGACTGGAACTCGCTCCCTGCCACCATCTTTCCCGCGACTTCTAACCTTCAGCTATTTAAGACCCGAATCCACAGATACCTTCGACCCACGCCCAACCCATAAAATTCTTTCTTCTTCTTTTCACGATGGAGGGGCCAACCCAGGCCTTTAGGGGTTGCACCTTTTTTGGTGTAACTCCTTCTCTCATCATTATAATAAAAAAAATAGTATTAATTAGTGTTGCTCAAAATCGGTCTTGGTCTTGTTCTTGCATTTTTGCAAGACCGAGACCAAGACTGACCGTGCAATATTTGAGCAGGAACAAGACTAAGCCCGCGAGACTCTTGCGTCTTGCAGTTAGGACTGAGTGTCGTTTCAGGGGGCGGACAGGCTTAATTTATAATACAAGAAATTGACACAGAGAAAACAAAAGAAAGTATTAGTATATAGAATTTTGAAGAAGAAAATAGGCAGAAAATAGGAAGACATAAAGTACAGATATAAATGACTATCAGTGGATTTTCGTTGAAGGGGGAATTTACGCAGTCCGAATTGTTACGGTGGTGAAAATTAATTCAGGATTAATTGAACCAAACAACAAATATTTAATTTTAATTTGTTTATTAAGAAAATATATGAAAATAGAATGTAAATTAAATATAAATATGATGGACAACTGTTTATCAATTTTTTTCTTTTATCGGACTTACTTAATAATTCATTAGCCAGGGACAAGGGAAATTTCGAAGCGACAATCTGCTGGGCTCTCTAGACAAAGAAGGCCTTCCTTTTTCCTGGCGTCGCGTCGGTCGGGAGGAGACAAAGAACACCCTCACTGGATCCTCAGTCAGCTGATCCTCTCTCTTTTCACTCTCCTCTCCAAGGGAAGAGCGCATCTCCGGCCAGGGGAGGGTGCGAGGCAAGGGGGGGGGGCTTTAGGCTTTTAGCGGGAAAAGAGCCAAGATCGTCGGCACTTTTAAAATTCGTTCATATAGGGTGTGTGCAGGGGAGGGGATGCTGGATGGCGGTGGCCCCTCCAGATTCGAATGTTCGAATCGGTTCGCTTCTCCAGTCGAATCGAGTCGCTTTAATTATAGCATGGCTGAATATATTTCACTCATGCAAAAGCGACGCAACGATCCGACTGAGTCATCTAGCGGCCGTGTCTCAAGGCTCGTCGCCATGAGCGAGAGCGGGCCGCTACCTGCGATGTCAAACAACCTCAAAATTTTCGGACTTGTTCCAGTTTTTGGCTTATAACTCGAAAACGGTCCATATTTTGTAATTAACTGTATAGTAAATTAATGAGAACAAAATTTCGCGTCGATTAAAAAAAAAAGAAATGCAAAATTGGTCGAGTAGTTCGAGTTTTAATAGGGTTCAGCCCCCAGGATCACTTTTGAATACCTATCTCAAAAACTCGCACTTTTTTCGATTTTTTTTCATTTTGACAAAGACTACTCTATACATTTTTAAACTAGATTAAATTTTCTACAATATAAATATCATTTCATCTTAATTGGATAATAGTAATCTGGGCCGCAATGAGGTTGAAGTTTTGAAAAAATGCAATTTTTTGCAAAAAATAGCAGTTTTTCCTTCATAAAATTAAAACTACTGATCCTAGAAACTTGATTTTTATCTCATTTTGTAGGTAATATTTTTTACTTGAACTGATACTTGAATTATTTTTTTGATAAAAGTCTTAGATTTATAGATATCCAGACGTTTGACGCTTTTGAGAATTCGGATCATAACCTGTCCGGAAAATGTAAGATATCTATAAATCAAAGAGTTTTAACAAAAAAAAGTGTCCAAAGTAAACGTTCAAGTAAACAAAATTTTCAAGACAATGAATTAGAAATAAAATTTCTTGGATGAGTGGTTTTCATTTTATGAACAAAAAAACTGAAATTTTTTGCAAAAAATTGCATTTTTCAAAATTTCAACCCCATTGCGGCACGGATTACAATTATTCATGAATTAATATAAAATTGTTTACATTTTAGTGAAAATTTAATCTAGTTTAAAAATGTATAGAATTGTCTTTGTTGAAAACGCGTTGCTTCATTGTCAAAATGGGAAAAAATCGAAAAAGGTGCAAATTTTATAGATATTCAAATGTGATCCAGGGCTGTTTTTTGGATCTCAATACAATTACAAATTATCCTATTTTCTCTAAATATCACTTTACATTTAAATAAAGTTTTAATAAAAGATCAAATTCCATTTGAAATATGAATCAAATGAATAATTTTGAATTGATGAATCATTGATAGAAAGATAAAATATACAAAATGGATATTTTTGAAGTTCAAGCAGTTGAAATTGACTGCCTAATTAATCAAGGGCTAAGTCAACCTCAAAAGTGGCAATAAGCAATAATTTCAATAATGTATGGTTCTTTGTAAAATAAGCTGACCTGTTCTGATGTGACCATCCACTTGACTTTACCATACAACCTGGCCACTCACTTATATTTAATATTTAATAAAATTATTTATGATCATGTAGGGGAGGGGTTAGTTTTTGATTTTTAGACTTCTGGGATCCCACTGGTTATGTATACAAAATTTAGTTGAGTTTGGTCAAATGGCCAAGATTTTAATTTTTTGACAAAGCACCCCCCCCCCCCATTTTGGGCGTTTAGTTTTTGCATTTTTAGTCTTCTGGGGTCCCACTGATTATGTATACAAAATTTGGTTGAGTTTGGTCAAATGGCCAAGATTTTTAATTTTTAACCCCTACCACCCCCCTTAATTTTGGGTCGATATGCACCAAAATCTAATCAGCTCTTAATCTCAATGGACCAAAACTACGGTGAAATTTGGTTTCGATATTCATAATAGTTTTTGAGCTAGCTCGTCCACAAAATTTGGTAACGCACAAAACTAACCTAACAGACATTTTGACAAAAGAATCATTATCTCAAAAAATATAATTTTTTCGATGTTTACTTATTTGAGCTTTTTTGTAGAGCGAAATGCCATGGTTTTGCTCAATTTTTTTAATCGAAATAGTTTCAGCCGTTTTTGAGATATTTCGAAAAAAAGAAGGAAAAAACCGTTTATTTCATGCACGATTACAATACTTGACCAGACCTCTGTATGGTAAAGTAAAAATAAAAAATGATTTATTATTTAATAAAGTTTTAATTGGTGTCTTGATTTTTTTTTGCACTTCAGTGTATTATTTTTGTTGTTGTAGATCGTAGTTCGAATGATATTCGGTAGGTTGAAGGAGCTGTTGAGTTATTATTATTATTATTACGAGCAGTACCTGGCGGGCAGCGTCTCGAGATGTGATTATTAGCTGTCCGTAATTATATGTTTTGAAAAAAATATTTTTTCGAATAATGAATATTGATCAAAGAAAGATAAAAAATATCATTAATTTCTTTATAAATATTTTATTAGAGCATGCAACCATTTCTCTCGAAGTTCCCGATCGGTTGGAAACCTTTTTCTTTTTTAATAATACATTTCAACATTTAAATTTATCTAAAAAGTGTCTCTAAATTAATTATATATAATAATTTTAAAATTAATTTATCTACTAAAATTTCAAATGACCCGCGCAGTAATAAATTAAGAATTAATCTCATTATCCCATATTAAATCATATCTCATTAAAACTTATATTATAAATTAAATATATATAATATATATATAATATATATATATATTTTAAAATTAATTTGTCTACTAAAATTTTAAGAATTTATATTTTTCTTAAATTCCAAAAAAAAATTAATTTTCGCGGTATGAATTATTTCCAAAAATTAAATATATATTAATATATAATATATTTAAAATTAATAAATTTGCCTACTAAAATTTCAAATGAGGCACGCCGTAAATCTAATAGAGGAATATATTAATATATAGAGAATAGATATGTTTTGTTTGTAAAATTTGACAATATAACAACTGTCATTAAATATTAGTTGCTTTTTCTCCCACATCGTACGCTAAGGCGCCACAGGTACTGTCTGACAATGGCTTTTATATATATAGATAGATTGAGTCTCGTCCTCTCTTGGCCATTTGAACTATTATATTAAAAGTAAAAACTGTTTGTTCATGATCTGCTTAAGACCAGCGTGTAGCAGAATCAGAGAATCTGGTGAAATTCTGTAAAATCAAGAATGCTATTATACCTACTAACAACAAGCTCTTTTGATTGAATCCTGAACAGGTTTTTTTTATAATTTAGATTAAAAAAACCTCCGAGAGAAATTTCTGCTGTCTGGTGTATTTATAGTATAATTGCATTTTTGGGTGACATTTCAGGTCAAACAGGAACCCCATAATCATCCGTGTGTGACGTAAGCATCAGGCAGACACTCGCCCTGGTCAGCGGGGTCAGCCAGAGCAATTATTTATTATTATCCATCCGCGATAGCTTTCCATTCTAGAACACTAAAATAGTAGTATTAAACAGAATATAATAAAATCACAGAAATCAGGAAGCCAACTAAAAAAAAAAACAATTTATAATCCAGATTCTATTCAAATAATTTTTATAAAAAAAAATTTTTTATTATTTAATTTGTTGCATTTAATTTTAATGAAGTCGGTTTTTTTTCTCTAAAAATATATTTTTATTTTCTCTTTTTAGTGATGTTATTAATAGTGACTTAATATAATACCTTGCATGCATCTCATAAGAGAAAGCGTCTGGCCAATGAATCAGAAAATGATAATTAAATTGAATTCATTAATAGAGAAATTCGCTCGAAACGTTTGCGGGTTTTAAATGAACTTTTTAAGATTGGTTTTTTTTTATAGAAGATTTAATTTATTATAATTTCGATTATTTGCTGATAAGAATTGGAGATTTACGTTAAGGTATTATCAGAATTTGATTAAATTAATATGGGACCACCCCTACGGTATCCCTTTTCCAATAAAAAAAGACTCATCGAAATCGGTCCATAAACAAAGAAGTTATACGTGAACATACATAGTATTAAAGGTCCAATACCAATGAAAAAAAACGGGACCAATCGAGTAATAGACTGAACCCAATGCAAAAAAAAATTATCGAAATCGGTCCACATGGTAAAAAGAAATAAATGTTCAAACACACAAAAAAAACCCAGACATTTCGTTGAATTGATAACCTCCTTTTTTTCAAAGTCGGTTAATAAAATGAACAATCACTGGTTAACAATTACTATTTAAAATAAATAATTTCTTAGAAGAGGAGATAGGATATATCTTACGACTTGATTTTTTAAATTTTAAAAAGTTATTGTTTATTTTAATTGTTATTTTAATAATTAGATTTATTTTTAAATAAAATTTAATTAGTATCAATAATTAAATTAATAATCACTGGTTAACAATTACTATTTAAATTAAATAATTAAAAGAGGAGATATAGGATATGAAAAGTCGTATAATATGTGTGTTTCCAATGCTAAGAACTGATTAGGTATATTTTGGACTTTTTTAGCTTCAGAATTTTTGGTTTTAAAAATGCACAGAAAAACATAAAATTATTTTGATGTCGGTTTTTTTTTTTTTTACAATTATGTATACGCCCATACTTTTATTTTTATTTATTTAACTGAGTTAAGAAATACTTTGAATACTAAATAAATATTAGATATTTTTTAGGGGACTTTCAATTTAAAAGTTTGGATTGTTCAAATATTCATTTCTTTTTTTTTTTTTTTTTTTGTATGCACACAGAAAATGGGCTGGGTCAGGTAATCCCCTTCCCCTAAAACCTTGGAGAGGTATTGTGGGCTGGTTCTTTTTTTACCGGAATAATTTTGGAGACGGACTGATAAGTGAATTGTGTAGATATTGCTGAGGCAGTTTAAAAAAAGAAGATAATTTAGACTGTTTTTTTTATCCATAAAACCGACGATTCGGAAGCTGATTCCATCCTTCTTCAGGGGTTTTTTCGATTGGAAGGAGGGAACAAGCCTCCGAAAACGTCGGTTAATGGATAAAAAGATAGTCTAAATTAACTTCTTTAACACCAGGCCTCAATTTTGAGATAAATCTATTTTGATAAATTTTATTAATTATAATAATAAGTTGTTAAATAAAAATGAGTAATGTGGTTGAATCAAAACAAAACAAGAGGTTGTTTATATAATAAACAATAACTAAAAAAATCCGATTCGCTTATACTAGATAGAAAGTTTTAATCCGAGGTTCAAAGGAATTGAAAGCAAAATGAAAACTATTTAAAATATTAAAACATAAAAAAAACATTTATTTTTCTGTACAAATATACAAATATAAAATATATAAAAAAATATTAAGAGATAATTCTAGAGAAGGAAGATGATTAGATCATTGGTGTAGAGTGAGGGTAGCTTGTTGGTGTTCTTCAGGGTTCAGATTGATTGATGACGATGACTGGGGGGTGGGGGATGATGACGTAGACGCAGACAAGGGATGGCAAGATGAGCTGAAGAGCCGCCTATTATCAAACAAACAAAACAACGTTATTTACTACAAGTGGAAACAGGTTTATTTGTAAAATAAATGGGATTGAATTCAAAATTTATAGGGTAAACTCGAATCCTGCCTTGGATTGGTTTCATACAGCTATTTTTAGTCCTTTGTATATATATATATATATGTGGCATTCAGCGAAGTAGTTCAGCTGAGCGCACATAGATGGCAGTAACAGTAAAAGACAATTGCACTAGATTTATTTATTTTTATAATATTGATCAATTTATAATTAATTATAACTAAATGTAATTAACATACAAGAAACAACAAAATATGTAATTGATTTTAAGACCGAATAAATCGTCCTGAGACTGTCACGAAAATAAACAATAATAAACCAAATAACATATTGACATGAAGTAAAATATATTGTCAATTAATATACATTTAACCCTTTTTAACCCAGTCAAATCATCTCGTCTCGGGATTGGCAACAATTCCAGTACACCCAAGGGTTTTATTGACCAGTGTTACGGCTATTACGAGGTGCACCACACATACACCTGACGGCATATCAGGACCAAGCCATTCTCTTCATTGGTGTCTTCATTCATCAATCAGACTACATATATATAGGGTCACCCATATCTTTTTGACGATTTGAATCTTGAATAAAATCTGTTAAAAACGCAGGAGGGAAATGGTGGCGCGCTCTATAGGTAGCGGAAAAGTGGAAATTTCGTTTTGTATAGAATACGCGGAATACGTCCTCCAGGTGGAATTGCAAAACGTTTTCAAAACTAGTGTTCCACGCATATCACAGATTCATGACAACCAAAATAGCACTCTAATTTCCTCCATGGTTCTGTTATCTCGAGGGGTGAATCGCGATTGGAATTAGGTGTACACCATCTTTGGAATTACTTTGGAATTCATTAGATAATCCATTGTCTTCTACTTGGAAATGAAAGTGGAAGTGGAAGTAGGTGTACACGGTTTTAGGTCGCGGTTCACCCCTCGGCGTATCCTATACAAAATGAAATTTCCACTTTTACGCTACCGATAGAGCCCGTCACCGTTTCTCTCCCGCATTTTTAACAGATTCTATTCAAGATTGAAATCGTCAAAAAGATATGGATGACCCTATATAATAAGAGCAGGCGACACACATTACGGGGCTCAAAAAATGTAAATCTAGAACCTTGAGAAAAATTTATAAATACATTTTTCTCACTTTAAATAATTATTTCTTTTTTTTTAATTTTAAATCCCACTACCAGTTCATTACAAATTTCCTTTTAATAATTGTTTTTTTTAATTTTAAATCCCACTACTAGTTCATTACAAATTTCCTTTTAATAAATTTTTTTTTTTTTTACTAAAAGTTCATTACAAATTTCGTTTTAATATTTTTTTTTTTTTTTTAATTTTAAATCCCACTAAAATATTTCAATGCAAATATTATTATATTTAAATTGTTTTCTCATTCATTTGTTTTGTTTACAAAATTTTATTTATTTTTTTTTATTTGTATTGTTGAAAAAGTAAATAAACAAAAATAAAACATGTTTATACAGAAAGCGGATAAGCCTTAAAAGAATCCAATAAAGTTAACAACAAGTGACCCGCAACCATATTAGCCATCAATCGAACCGCCAAAGTTCCTGGCCGGATAATATTACTAATGGTTTCGATACATACTATAAAGGGCATCAAAATAGGTGGGGTTCCCTGGGGAACCAGGTGCGCAAATATATGAATCGTATGATTGATTCACCCAAAAAGTATGAAACTCAATCACAAAGGTAATCCCAAAGTCAGTGTAACCACCAAATGGCTGGTCCCAGTGAATACGTAAGGGAATAACCCCAAAAAATTATTAACCAAAACAAAATAAAACAAACCTACAAACATCAAAGTCAAATTTGTTCCTATTTGGTAAGTTTTGCGCTTATTTATTATTATAATTATATTTTGACCAAGATAAGAACAGGGCCTAGGTGTTGCCCGGAGCGAAGCTAGCTATAATTATCGGTGAAGAGATTGAGTGACGTCATTACGATGAACTGTCTGTCGCCTGACATGCAAGAACTAGTTTGACTCCTTCCTCCTAGTAAAGTACTACCTACTAAATCAACAAGTGTTCTCGTTTACTTTTGCAAAAGGAATTCCTTTCTTTGTAGAGAAATTATTTTCTATATCGTACATTGTTTATAATGATAAGAGATTATGTCAATCCCGAGTTACGATGTTTGCAAGTCGGAAACGAAAGTGAAATTGATATAGTTAGTTATTTCGGGCAGGGCGGGAATTTGTGGGCGCCGGGCCAATTCCAATTTCGCTGAGTCATCTGGCCCAAAGCGAAAGTATTTACTTTCGGACTTGGTGACCTTTTGTTGACACTTTGCCCACAAATTATTGGCCAGCGAAAGCGTCAATTTCCATTCAAGGAGAAATAACAAACCGGTGTGCACTTCACACAAGACTTTCACTTAAATTTGGGTGGTAACCCAGCACTAATATAAATTACCTATATCTTTTCTTATCTAATTAACAGAGTATCAGTAATACGTGGAGATAATTCAGGGGGTGGTTATATATTGGTCAAAATTATTATTATAATTTAATTTTATTTATTTTCTTAGAAAGACGGACTGGTAAGCGAAATAATTAGGTTATAATGAAAGGCAGTTAAATTTTATTCAATTTCCGACGTTTCAGAGACTTTTCTCTCCTTCTTCAGAGGGTATTAAATAGATATTGATGGGTGAGTATAAATCGGTTTCCAATTGTCTCTCCTTTTAGTGATAGCAACAATATTTTCCAACATTATACCATAAGTGTACTTGGTTATCAGATAAATTTATATACATTGTATATAAAAAAGATAAGATTATGTCAAGCGATTGACACGGTTAACTAAACATGGCCTACATGATTAATATATTTGTGGCTATATGGCGCCAACGAACAAGCAAGTAAGCAAGTTTGTATCAACTTAGAAACAAACTTGATAACATAGCTCTAGATTCAAGATTGCTGCAAAATTACAACAAATTTATCTTGTCATATTGACGTGACAATTTAAATTCAGACAAAAGTCAAGTTTGCGGCAAGTCCATTTGCTATCTGGGTCTCGAGTTACAATGTGGAAAATATTGTAATATTGTCCCAGGAGTCGAACCTGAGCTTTCGGGCAGTCAGCTCACAGACCCTCGAGATAGTGAGCTGACTGCCCGGAAAGCATGTTAGTTATCCAGGTTCGACTCCTGGGGGGATGAATCCCCTCTGATATCGCAATTTAATAATATTTCTACTAAAATCTTAGAATTTAGAACTTTCCAACTATTTTTAAAAAGAAGACGCTCAAATCTTTAGATCAATTTTAATTTTCGTTAAAACAAATCAAAACAACCTATTTAGTTTGTTATTAAAATTAATCCTCCCGAAAATATGTGGGCTTTAATACTCTTAATATTCAGTAAATCGTAAATTTTAAATTTAATTCACACAAAACAATCTATATTTTACCTGAAATTTGCCTGGATAAATTTCAAGATTTCGGCCAACAACAATTAACCCACTTTTAATGGTGAATTTCACATTTCAAGATTAAAGTTATTTGATACAGGAAGTATTTCTTTCTACTTATGTTTCGTATGGTCAAATAACAACTACAAAATTTACAAATTATTATCGAATTACAACGCTTTCAAAAATAAATATCGAATATCAAAATTCCCATTTAGTTTATTTCTAGTAATTTAATTATTATTTCTCAAATATGTGAGCTTTTTAATAGAAATTTAAAATTTATTTCCATCAAAATAATCTAGATTTTACGTGAAATTTGTTATATTTCAGGATTTAAATCAACAATGAACACCTTTTAACAGGGCAATAATTAGCGATATAATTTCAACAATTAATTAAAACTTCCCTTCTTACAATTGTAGTAGTAAAAGAAATTCAAATTAATTTATAATAAAAATTTATTTTTTCCCAATTTATAATTTTCCGTTTCGAATTTCACATTAGTTTTTGAGCTAAGGCGTACACAAAATTTGCTAACGTCCTAATGGGAATTTTAATAAAATAATTAATTTCTTGTTAAATACAATTTTTTCGATGTTCACTCATAGGATCTTTTTTGTAGACCAAAACGTCCTGAATCGGCTCAATTTTTTTTATCGAAATAGTCTCAGTCGTTTTTGAGATAAACGAAGGAAAAAAAATACTTTTTGTGCACGATTACATTACTTGATCACCCTGTGTGGTAAATTAAAAAATGAATGTCTTATTTGTATCTTGGTTTGGTATCAAAGTATGTTAAGTGAAAGTCGTGTGATTTGCTTATCCC
Organism: Forficula auricularia; assembly: GCA_024734495.1. Taxonomy (NCBI): domain Eukaryota; kingdom Metazoa; phylum Arthropoda; class Insecta; order Dermaptera; family Forficulidae; genus Forficula; species Forficula auricularia. The sequence continues at coordinate 10,939,145 of JALMQS010000064.1, forward strand.
CCCTCCCGGGAGCCTTGATTAATCCAAGTTTTTCGAATTACAATAAACAAGAGGAGCCGATTCGCTTTCACTGACCGGTCGGGTGCGTGTACTTTGGAATTAGCATCTCCGACCATCACCAAGAACGAGATAACATCAGACAGACAGATAAATAATCTCCGTGTCCAAATATTAATGGCCAAGTCAATTTACGTTAAGTCAAACACGTTTAGAATAGAAATTTAACATTTTTATCTTGTATAATGAACTTTTCTAACAAATTAATCAAATTTAGACCATATTTAGAGTAAAGAGGTAAGTCAGTAGGTGAAAATATTCTTGGGGCAAATTAGTTATATCTAATTATGCTAATTTGTTTAAATCTTCGTCGGCGATTCGGGACACTTGGGTCTCATCTTCGGGTAACTTTAATCTGATTGGTTTTGTCGTATTCAAAGTAATTATTCACCGGTAAAAGAATGCTAAGCTTGGGGTTTTAAAAAAGTTTCATTTCTTATTTGTATCCACATAGATATATTTTATTGTTTTGGAAATATCTTTTGAACCTCCTCCAATTTTTCATAGTGAGTTATTTTCATAAGTTCGTGAATAGGGTGCATTAAAGTCACCGGAAGATGAAATCCTGAAAGATCGGTTTCTCTTGACGAAAACCCCTTAATCCAAAATTAAGATGGGGGGGGGTTCTTTTGTAAATAATTATAAGAGAGGTGACAGGGGTATGGTAAAGTAAATATCTAATTTTTAATTAAATCTATTCTAGCGTTCAACTCATTAGAACCTGCAAGGTCACAAGCACCTGAGATTCTCGATTACAAACGTAAAGGGAAGACAAAAAACTTGGGCCTATCTTTGGAGAAATTCATATTGTTCTGGAAATCCAAATCCGTTAACAATAATAATAATTGTTGAAATTTTTGGTGTCGGTTCAGGGTGAAACATTTTATAATAGAAGTTGTAAGCACAATTTCAAGGTAGGTTTCACAAAATGGAAAACATTCTATGTTAACTGCTGATGATGGGCTCAAAACCCGGAATATATATATCGAGATAAAACTAAAAACATATAATTTGTTTTATTTTGTGAAACCTACCTTGGAATTTTACTTACGACTTCTATTACCTAATAATTGTTGTCACTGGATATATTTATGGCAAGTTGTATGTTAGTTGGTAAAGTCTTTGTAAAAGTTGACCAAGACCGGCCGGATGGCCAATCAGATGCCTCACAAGGTGAATTCTAAGGTTTTACCCTTGGTCAACTTTTACAAAGACTTTATCAACCGACATACAACTGGCGCTTAGTCATTCTAGAGTTATTGGGAGTTACAGTGGGTGACCTTGAAGGACCGTGTGAGCTGAAAGTGGTGAATGGTACTTACTACTTGAAAAAAGACTGAAGTCCTGTAGTAGAGTGGTGGTCTCTATCTACCATCCGTGAGAAGAGAGGTAGAGGGGTTTGTGGACGGGGACGGGGACGCCAATGGGCTTGGCGATGGGCACGGGTACGGGGTGAGGGACGGACACGGGGTAGGGTTTGTCGACGGGGACGGCAACCGGGTGTGGGACAGCCACGGGGTAAGGACGGTCGACGGCTACTGGGTAAGGCTTGTCGACGGGGACGGCGACGGGGCGGGGCACGTGCACGGGGTAGGGCCGGTCGACGGGGACGGCGTAGGGCACTTTGACGGGCACCGGGTAGGGCCGATCAACATGGACGGGGTAGGGCGCTGGCACGGGCACGGCCACGTTCTTCGTGATGGTCGTGTGCACGTCCACTTGGCTAGGCCCGGCGAGCACGGCTCCGCCGCCCAAACCCAGGCCTCCTAGGCCGCCGCCTAAGCCGCCTAGGCCGTAGGCTGAGCCGGAACCAAGGGCAAGACCTGAGCCGGAGCTAAGGGCAAGGCCATGGCCTGACAGGGCGCTGCCTAGGCCGTAGCCGCCCAGCGAGCCGTACCCCAACGAGCCGTAGCCTAGAGAGCCATAGCCCAAGGAGCCAACAAGACCACGTTTCTCGTGCTTCTTTGGCTCCTCGGAGGCGAGGACGGCGGTGGCCAGCAGCAGAGCACACACCTAAACACAAACACAAACACAAATTAATAGCATCATTTCTAGAAATTAATATATTTTCTCTGGTTTCTGCTACCTATGTCAACATTGAACGTACCCAGGTCATATAAATTCGTATTTTGCTTTTTGCTGACATATATTTGTTTTTCCAGACCAAACCATATAGACATCCAGCTCGTTTTGTTAATTAGGGTTTAACCTCTTGGCTGATGAAATCTCGGCTCCCAAATAGCTCAACATGATCTAATGTTGTATTTTTAAGTTCGATTTCATACTTAAGCTGTTCTTTTTGTGATAACAAAACATTTTGTTTTTTCAATGGATATTTCCAGTGTTGACATATATTCAGGAGAAACCAGAGCATCAACAATTACCACCCAACAACTTCTCCAGAACAACACAGATGATAATAATAAGTGCTATACATGGGAAAACATTAAAGGAGAATCCGAAGCAAAGATCAAAGAGAACTAAGCGGAATCCACGATATAGTGGAATGGATCGATGTGAGATGTAAAAATTGTGAAGGAAAATCGCCCACGTAGAAGGAAGAACAGACGAAAGCCTATGGTGAAGAAGAAGAAGAATATATTTCGCACTTGACCTTCTCTGTGAGAGCTCGGGGACTAAATTTGCAAATAGCGTTAGCTTAATTAAGATCCCACATTACTTACATTCTGTCTTGGTTATCTTAATGAATAACTTAACCCCACCAGTCAAAACCTGGAGTCATTACAATTAAGCTACCATGGTCCATATAATTAAACCAACCATTAGTTCCCAATATTGTTAGGATGAGAATTTTGTTTTTATCTAAATTCTACGATATTTGATTAAATCCTGTCTGTTCTCTGTTGTTCTAGAATTCCCAGGTAACTATTACTCACGACCTAAATATTATGCATGAATGTAACCTTGGAAAGAAAACGTAAGCGCACCGTTAGAACTAATCTCGTTTCCTGCTCTGGTTAATTAATTGAGAATTAATAGAAAAAAAAACTTTGACAGAGATAAGGAATTTTTACTATTGAACAAAAACAACAAATAATAAGTTAAAAGTTTTTTCTTTCGTAGACGGACTGGTAGATTTATCACTGTGATGATAAACCTGAACTTAACTTCAAGTGATTCGATATTATTTCTTTTTAACTGACTTCAAAAAAGGAGGAGGTTCTCAATTCGACTGAATTTTTTTGTGTCTATGTTACCTGAATATCTTGGCCGATTTTGATGATTTTGTTTGCATTGGGTTCAGTCTAATTTCCGATTGGTAAAAAGATAAATTTAATTGGTATTGGACCATTTTTGTTATGTTTGTTCAGGCATAACTTCTTTGTTTATGAACCGATTTTAATGATTCTTTCTGCGTTTGGATCAGTATAGCTCCAAGGTAGTCAGGATACCTAACTATTTATTTATTTTATGTATGTTCATTGAGAACTTTTTGTCACTTGGGCCGATTTCAAAGATTCTTTTTTTATTGGAAAGGGGATACCTTAGGGGTAGTCCCATATTAATTTGGTCAAGTTCTGATGATATGATCAATGACGAAATAACGTAAATCTCCAATTCTTATGAGCAAATAATCGAAATTATAATAAATAAAATCTTTTAAAAAAAAACAACAATCTTAAAACGTTCATTTAAAACCCGCAAACGTTTCGAGAGAATTTCTATATTTATGGATTGAATTTTTTGTATCATTTTCTGATTCATTCGCACTACGCTTTCTCTTACGAGATGCATACAAAATATTCTTTTACTGTATTTTATTTTATTTTTGACTTATTATTATTTTATTTGTTCTATTTAATTTTTTTGAAGTCGGTTTTTTTTTATAATTTTATTTATTTTTTAAATGTATTAAATTAAACTGTGCTACCATTGGGATAAAAGATTTCGGTACTGAAGCAAAATTGTCATTTCAAAGGCGGATTTAAAAGAAAACACTTTCAAGGAAATCCAATATTACTACGTATAGTAAATAAGTAATAATAAAAAAACTAAATTGCAATTAAACTTTAAATACTCGAGTTAGTTTCCTGCCCACCCACCCACATTATGCAATTATAATGAATGGGTGACCTCTCTCGCTCGAGAGAGAGATTCCCATCTTGCCCCTTTACGAGCGTTTCGGTCCGTTACACGACCTTCGTCACTTTCCCTCTCACTTGCCAATGACATAACTACGCCAATTTACTCTCACCCACACACATACACACACACACATTGACAGGTCAAAGTCACGTTCGGCCATAACGGAACCAAAAAACAAACAAATAAACCAAACCCAGATACCGAATTCCCCATTTAAACTTCACATTTCAAGTTCAAAGCTATTTGATCAAAAAAGTAATGTATTTATTCTGTTTAGGCTTCGCATAGTCAAATTACAACTACATAAATTAAAATTTAATTTTTCTACAAAATATATTGAATTACAAGCTCTCAAGAATCGTGAATATATCGAATTTCAATTTTCGTTAAAACAATTCAAAATTCCCTGTTTAGTTTATTTTGAGTAATTTAATGATCTCCAAAATATACGAGCTTTATTAGATAGTATTGAAAAAATTGAATCCTACATTTCTCAATCAATACAATCTAGATTTTACGTGAAATTTGATATATTTTAGAATTTCGGCTAAAAATTTACACCTTAACAGTGAACTTCACATTTCAAGTTCAAAGTGATCTGATCCGGAAAATATTTTTTGGAACGAAGTTCCTTATGGGACGCCTCGGGGTGGTACCCTAGTCGGTGAAAAGTGTCCGTAACGTTAAATAAAAACAAGCGAGCCAATGCTCATGCGCGCGCATCCACTCAGCCACTCTGGGGGCGGGGCCTCTGGCTTGTGCTCTGGTCGGGAATCGATGCTGTTCGATGTTGAATCTTTCGATTCAACAGGTATTATTTCATTACCCTCCTCTACCTCTCTGCTTCTATTTATCGAAATAATCCTCTTTAAAAATTTTATTAATTTAATAGACAGAATAATAGAATTCAATAAAATGGCATCGAATTCAGAGACAGAACATTCAGAACATTTCGTTATTCAGCAACAAATAACAAAGGTGTGCTTACTTAATTAATAAATAAATGAAAATGAAATGAAAATAAATAAAAGAATATTGCAATAATTCTACTAATTTATTTATTATATTTCCAGCTAATAGAAGAAAATAATCAATTAAAAAAATCTACTAAAGGTAAGCGTTATATATTAATCGTGGGTGTATGTGTAAAATCCCCGTGAATCCCTAATTGATTTCATAACTAATTCCTATAATTTATTTATTTATTTAATTAATTGAATTTTATTATTTATTTATTCTATTTAAGGAAATAAAAATTAAAGAAGAAGAAAAAATTCCTTGGAATTTGATTTCCAACGAGGATTTGATGAATTATTATTAAAATATCTAAGATTATTTATTTATTTATTATTAGAGTATCTATTAGTTAGATATTTATATAATATACTGAGTAAAACATTGTATAAATTCATATACTGTTTTTTCTCAAATTCAAAAATATTTCCATACAAGTTTGTTCAGTACCCACCTCTCCATCCCCTCCCTCGATTAGCACTCATGGATTTAATTTTAACATTTTTTTATTTTATTTTCTTTGAAGGAAAGAAATACGAAAAAAAAGCCGAGTACCAAAAAAGGTATCGGGAGCGGGGGAAAAAAAAACAAGGTACGGTATATAATTTATATATATTATATATATTATAATATTTTGCAGTGTAATTTTAAATACGACTGTAAAGTTAGTAGACATCAGACGAGAAATTAATGATTTTATAATCAATTTCAGTATCGGAGAAAAATATAAAAAAAAAAACAAGTAGGCTATATCAACAAGAGTATCGACAAAGAATAAAAGAAAAAAATACAAAAGATCCAAGGTATGGTATGAAAATTATATACATTTTTAATAAAATTATTATTGCCATTAATAACTGTAATTAATTTTCGTACTGAAAATATACGGAGATTAAATAATGCACAGCGTCAACAAATTCTTCGGAAGCATAGAAAAGATAATGAAAACTTATTTTAGTTACCATAAAGCTATAGTTTCTATGATAGAACATAATTATGCTTAATTATTATTATTCATATAAATACCTGTTTCTTTTTGTATATTATTATTATTATATATTATATATTTTTATAAATCATTGTAAATAAAATAAAGGTGTTAAGATAATTTTATAAAGTAGTTTCTTTGCTTTTTATCGATAAAAAAATCATAATAAAAAATGTATACCCGAATAATTATTTTTCTTTATACCTAGAATAGAACTTAAAATTAATATTTTTATAATAAGGAACTTCGTTCCTATCCGGTGTCCTACGACACAGATCTATTTATTTTTCTACTTTCAAGTTTACTTTTATTAGCATGGTCAAATTACATGTAGAAAATTTAAAATTTAATTATCTACACAAAAAATATTGAATTACAAGCACTCAAGAATCGTGAATATATCGAATTTCAATTTTAATTTTCGATAAAACAAATCAAAACAACCTATTTAGTTTGTTATTAAAATTAATCCTCCCATAAAATATGTGGGCTTTAATAGTCTTAAGTATTCGGTAAATCGTAAATTTTAAATTTAATTCAACCAAAACAATCCTGCTTATATTTCGAGATTTTGGCCAACAATAATTAGCCCACCTTTAATGGTGAATTTCACATTTCAAGTTTAAAGTTATTTGATACAGGAAGTATTTCTTTCTACTTAGGTTTCGTATGGTCAAATAACAACTACAAAATTTACAAATTATTATCGAATTACAAGCTTTCAAAAATAAATTTCGAATATCAAAATTCCCATTTAGTTTATTTCTAGTAATTTAAAAGAAATTTCAAATTTATTTCAATCAAAACAATTTTAAGTGAAATTTTTTTATATATATTTCCGGATTTAAATCAACAATGAACACCTTTTGACAGGGCAATAATTAGCGATATAATTTCAACAATTAATTAAAGCTTCCCTTCTCACAATTGTAGTATTAGAAGAAATTCAAATTTATTTTCCAATTTATTTCCAAAAAGGAACAAACAGTGGCGCCTCTAGCGAAATATTTAAGAACCAGTAGTAGTATAATTAATTTCCCAATCCGATTTAAAAACTATGTAGAAGTTCCCTGAAGAAAAAATATTGATTTTTTTTTTACTTAGACAGGTGGGAGAGGGGAGGGGGGGTCAGTATTTCCGTTAATGAAATGGAATATTACAAAAAAAAAATGTCCTAACACATGGCTGAAGGGCAAACTAAATTCGTTCGCTTATTAGGATTATTTTGAAATATCCGATATGTCGAGATCCTAGCCTCCTGGATTACCTACTCTCCTAATTTCAGAATATAAATAAATAAATAAATAGGTAGGTTTATCTATATTTAAATCACTTTGTAAAAAAACTGTTTATATTTCTGAAAGACAACTAAGATATATTGTCGGTAAATATTTTAATCGGTAACACCTGCTAATAATAATTGTGCTAAAAAACTGAAATTTGGCACAAAAGTACTTCCATATGCACGAACTTTGCATCTTATTCTCGATTATTATTAAAAAGTTATAAAACTATTAAAGTAAATATGCTCAGCAATGTGTGGTACACTGTGCCAGTAGTGGACCGGATAGAAGAAAGTGGAAAAATGAGCTTATCCAATTTTGAAAAATATCGCTATATATAGTCCATGGCGCGGGCTTTATACCTTGCAACAATTTTCAAAATTGGAGCTCGACCCTGATTCTTCTTCTTGCATCGGTCCACTACTGGTACTGGCCCACTACTGAAAAGCGTTTACCATATACCGATTTCCTTGAGAATTTTCAAGAACAGTCTCATCTAGAAATTTCTAGAGATATTAATTAATCGTCTAAATTGAATTAATTTTTTTGGCTTCTGAAATTAAATCATTTCTGCACTAGGACCTACTTTCTACGAAGATTTTTTTTTATTATTATCATCAGACGGTAATAGACCAAAAAATATTCCAGACTTAAAATAAAATTTTATAAAAAATCGGAATGATTTTTTTTCTAAAGAATTTCTGTTTGTTTGATAAGAATACGAATAAAGAAGATTGTAGAAGAGTTCATTCTGCTGCAATTTTTTTTCTTCGAGTTTTTAGATCAAAAAATGAAGTACAAAGTATAAAATTTCACCGATAATAACGGACGTTTTGATATTTAAAATAATTATTTTTTCAGTTTTTGTTTTGATTAAATATTTTCCCCAGAGTGAAATTAGGAATTTGATTTATAGATATTATTTAAAATTGGTTTTTTTCACCCGACATGGAATAATCACAATTCTTTGTAGCAGGTTGTCATGAGTGTTTTTTTTATCGGGTTATACCATCCATTGGTTAATTAAAATAATAATAATAATAATAGTTGTTAAATAAAAAGGCTTATTTTTCAGAAGTTTATTTTTTTAAATTAATTCAAATGGTGATTTTTAATTTATTCAAATATTTCGGAAATTTTCACAATATTCCTTCTTCCAATATTTCTCACCCAAAAATCACCGTAATTGCTCAGAATCTTCAAAATTCGAACACAGGCCCAAAGAGACATTTGATTTCGTTATTTTTATTTCTGCCCTCAAAAAACTCAACCAGTAACAATTTTAAATCTCATTTTCGATGATTTAACAGACAAGTAAATTAACCCACTATGTCTGTTAAAACATCAAAAAAGAAATTAAAAATTCTTATTGTTAGAGTTTTTGAGGGCAATTAATTCTAAAAATTGTTATTGGTAGAGTTTTTTGAGGGGCAAGAATTGAAAATGACGAAAGCGAATGTTTATTTGGAGACTGTGTTCGAATTTTTGAGAGCTGAGAAAAATGCGGTGATTTTTGCGTGAGGAAGTCGCTGAAAGAGAGGAATATTTGTTGGAAATTTCGAAATATTTGGATAAATTAAAAACCACCATTTAAATTAAATTAAAAAAAAAACTGCTGAAAAATAAGCCTTTTATTTAACACCTATAAGAGCCACCCAGAACCAATGGTAGATTAAAATAATAATAATTTTTGTTATTAATTTTAATTTTTCCTGCGTAAAGATGACTTTTATTAAAAATAATTCAAAAAAAAAAACAAGAGAAAAAAATGATTTTTTTAAACTACTAAGTACTACTTACATAATTTTTAATATTAATTTAACGAGAGTGAAATTTATTTGGCATTAGAAATGTTGATGGAATAATTTAAAACAGTGAAAAAAATTCACAATTAGAGTCAAAACTATTTCAATTTAACTGTGATTTTCAATTACACCTTAAGAATGTAATATAATATTTAATAGAAAGTGAATTTTTGTATAATTGGAAAATAAATATATTATTTAATAAAATTTTATATTATAAATTATATGGTGTCAGAATTCAAATGAAATCATATACTTTTATTACTACTAATGTTAATTTGTATCAGATTATATTTTAAATAAAGAGAAATAATTCGCATTACTTGTCTTATATGGAAAAAACTGACAAAATTAAATTACTTAATAATGTCCAACTGACATTCAGCAGTAATGGGGGAATCCCTAGGCTAGATTTGGCCAACCCACGGGTCTAAAACTTTCTTAAAATATTGAAATTTGTACTCAGGTAACACACAATATCCCCAGAATATTCTAAGAAGTTATTTAAAAGACATGATATATTCCAATTATCTCCAGGAGATCCACTAGAATATTTGGTATGGGCGTTAATCTTCTGAGAATATTCGTTGTTCCGAATATTCCAAGAATGCGCAACTGTCCTACACGAATATTTTAGTTCTAAGAATATTCCCAGAATATCCTACGAAGATTGAAAGATTATTCACAGGATATTCCAATGTCCAGAGAAGATATTATCAAGAATATTTATAGATTATTCTTCTGCTACCTGGAGTATGAACTTAATGAAAAAGTATCGATCTGATCAAAATTAGTATTTTATCAGGCTTATATAGCTAGATTGATAGAAAAAATTGGGAAACTACTGAAAAGGATTCGAAGAATAAAATTGCAAATTTTTAAATTGAAACTAGACTCAAGATTTCCAGTGAAAAATAATCACTATTTTAGTATTGTTATTTGTGGCTCCATTTTAGATATAAATATTTTAGCTTCGAACTTTCTAATTAAATTCATAAATAATTCAGAAATTCAGGATTTTTTTGGCTTTTCGGCCTTTCTAGCCATAAGCCAATTTACGATACTAATTATTTTATTTTTAAATTTGTCAGGTTTTAGCCGGATGCCTCGAGTCGGAATCGAACTCGGATCCATTTGATTAGCAGGCTGACAAGCTAACCCCTAGCCTATCCGATCCCCGAAATTCAGGAATTGAAAACTGAAAGAAAAATTTAATTTTGTCTTTTTATTAATATTTTATGAGAATTTCTATCTAGAAACAAATATAACTTTAGGAAGTATATATATATATCTAAGAATGCATGCAATTATTTTTAATAATGAAATACACCAAATGTAGGATTATAAGTATAATATTTGATGAAAATAATAATGAAATTTTGAGTAATTAAAAACTTATCTAAATTTTCAATTTCTATTTCCTAAGTGATTAAAACTACTTTGAACTGTTTTGTTGTCTTAAAAAATGACATTTTTTGTTTATTTATTATGGTGGGGGTCTTTTCTGATTAATAACTATCTTTAGAAATAATATATCCTAGGTGTTACTCAAAATAAATTTATTTTCTTAGAATTTACCCCCCAAGTAAGCCAAAACGTTGGACACCCCTGATTTATACACTAATAGGGGTCGAAAATGATCCTTGAAAAGCATCCCCATTCAATTCTAGATAGATACAAGCGACACGACTAAAATTGGTTATTAAGTCAATTGCTTAAAGTGTTTAAGAAATGGTCACCCAACCAAATAATAAACTGCTTTAAATGTGGCTTAACACATCAGATTGAGAAAATATTATGTGTATATATTGAAATTTGCTGATTTATTTATTTTTTGAGTGTTTGGAATCATTTTGAGTTTTTGAATTTTAGATACCTACTTATAAAAATATTATTTTTCAACCCCCATTCAATTTTTGAGAATTGAAAGCGAAAGAATCGGAATTGGTTAATAAGTAAGTTGTCTGTTCAATGGTCACCCAACCAAATAATGAATCGCCTTGACTGTTACTTAACATGAGATTGAGAAAATTTAATATACTCCAGGCAAATTACGTGAAAAATGCCATAAACAGGAAATAATTCCCTTTAAATATTTTATTCCTGGAATACCTTAACTGGTACTTTTTTCGATTTTTCCCCATTTTGACAATGAAGAAGCATGTTTTCGGCAAAGACGACTCTATACATTTTTAAACCAGATTAATTTGGCTATAATTTAAATAAAGTTTCATGTTAATTGGATAATTGTATTATAACATGAGGTTGAAATATTGAAAAAAATGAAATTTTTTGCAACAAATCGCAGTTTTTCATTCATAAAATGAAAACCACTCATTCCAGAAACTTGATTTTATTTCATTGTCTAGGAAATTTTGTCGACTTGAACGATTACTTGAACTACTTTTTAGTTAAAACTCTTAGACTTATAGATATTTAGCATTTTCCATGACACTTTTGAGGATTCGGATCATATCATGTCCGGAAAATATAGGATATCTATAAATCTAGATTTATTAAAAAAGTGGTTCAAGTAAATGTTCAAGTAAAAAAAGTTTCCTAGACAATGAGATAAAAATCAAGTTTTCAGGATGAATGGTTTTCATTTTATGAAGGGAAAAATAGCGATTTTTGCATAAAAATTGCATTTTTTTTTAAACTTCAACCTCATGTTACCATTATCCAATTAAGATGAAACTTCTTTATTTAAAATGTAGCAAATTTAATCTAGTTTAAAAATGTATAGAGTCGTCTTTGTTGTAAACTTGCTCCTTCATCATCAAAATGGGGAAAAATCGAAAAAAGTGCGAGTTTCAGGGATAATCAACTTTTCTTGGGGGCTGTTTTTGATAAGGCGCTTGTACCGATTCTATTGAACCAATATAGATGAAATTTTTATCATTTTAAGCGCAATTTAAAGAGCTTTAATTAATTCAATTGATATCTTTTTGATTTGATAAGCCGTTTTAGAGTAATTCAAGAAAAAATGAAAAAACTCAGAAATTTTCTCACGTGTAGAAAAATTTTCAAAACACAGATTTCGGGACAAAACTTAGGGTAGTAATATTGGAGTACCATTAAGGGTATTACAGAATTATTTCCTGTTAAAATCGTAATTTGTCTGGACTAATAGTCCAAAATTGAAAATCAAAACGTTTGCTATTATTGCAATTTGTTGTTTTATTTTTTGAATGTTTTGATTTGAGTTTTTGAGTGCGTGTAAAGGTATAGGTGGTAGGTATCGGTAGGGTAGTTACTTACAAAAGTCTTCATGTTGATCTGTGTGAGGAGAGGTGTGTGTGCTTGGATGACACTTGAACCAAAGTTGTTGCTTCCAAGTTGCGATGGAGGTTTTATAGTGGCCGAGTGACCCCCACCTCTTGAGCCCCCACAGCCGGAAGGACAGACAGACAGAGCTCTTGGGATTGCTTGCGCAAGGCCCCCACCAACAACATTCGTCGCTCTGATCTTCGTCTAATCCCAGGCTAAGAAAGCCTTGGCTCTTGGGGGGTAAGTTGCGCCTAAAGGACGGCCAAGTGCAAGTCCGGCTCGCAAATACTTAAGACATCATTCCTGGTAGAACTCAAGATTCCATAGTTTTACTTCTGGAAGTAGACAGGAGAGTGGTTCTTATTTTAGAAGTATGTTGAAATCAACGGGACAACCCGGGAAATTGTTCGTTTAGAAAATCTCATAACTGTAGATTTTGAGGCATATCGAACATCGCGTAACCGAGTCCTAGCCCTTTAAATTTTAGAAAAATTGGTTTATTACCTATTTTTCATTTTTGGCGTACCTAATATTATAGAGTTCAAAATTCTATATTATTTCGTTGTGAATCAATTGTAATAGACTGATGAAGAGGGCAAAACCCTCGAAACTATAATCTCGTTTTAAAAATTCCAGCAGAAGACACACTCTTTTATTGTCTCCTTCAATTTAATAAAATAATTTATAATTATTTATGATAGAACCCTCCTCTTAATTTTGGGCAATTAATAATATCTCCATTTTTAATTATTTATTATCATAGTAATTTATTTTATATATGAGATTTCTTCGGTTTTTGTTAGAAAATATTTTTATCCCCCCCCCCCCCCCTCTATTTTTTATCACTGTGAATTTTACATAGTGAGTCATTTTCATAAGGTCGTGTATATGGTGTATATGCGAAATTTCGTACAAATCGATCAAAAGGTCTAGGACTTATATTGATATTTTTTGAACCCCCCCTCCCACGCAATTTTTAGTCCCTGTTAAAAAAATAACTCTTTTTTTATTATATGTTAATTTTAGAGTAAATTTCATTTTTCTTGTTTTTTTTTATTTTAGTTTAAAAACTAGCGGCAAGGCGGTGGGCCTCTTGCTGGACAAGGGCTTCGCCCCCTGGATCCCCTGTCACTTTAACACTCCCTCTCCTCCATCTTCAACGACTCTCCATCCCACCGACCCTCTCATCAACCCTGAAACTTCTCCCCCGCCTCTGATTACCCTACAACCCACTAAACCTACCCCCTGGACTCCACACCAATGGAGACTGCATCCCCATGGATCCCAACCCTCACCCATAGACCCCACCTCCCAACACCACATAGGTATGTATATATATAGGTCCAGTCATAGGCACAAATCCCACTTAGTAGCTCCTGTACCGCCACCCTTGTACCCTATACCTCCTGGACCGCAACCCCACCCCTGGGGACAAATGCCCTTTAGTAGTATGTGATGATATAGGTACAGACACACGCCCTCTAGTACCACTTGACCCTCACCTCGCTGACTCCCCACGCCCTGGACATCACATTCAAAATTCTAGAATTTTATTAAATATAAAATTCCTGTAAAACTTATCAGCTTAAATAAACTGGTGTGGGCATCCATGACTTTACCATAGACGCTGAAGCCTCTCATATTTAACTTAGCTGCAATGCCCACCTTCGGCGGCCCTCTTGCTAGCTAGGGGGCACGTCCCCTGGACCCCAAACCACGAACCCCACCCAGCATCCCCACCCCGCACCCAATTACCAACCCCCGAACCTCACCACTACCCCCCTGGACCCTAACCTGAACCCCCCGCCATCCCCTGGACCGCATCCCACGCCCTCCACTCCCACCCCGCACCCCATCCGCGCCACCACAATAAGCATCTGGATCCTCACCTGAACCCTCCACTCCACCCTGCAGCCCCCCCACCCACCCCACCACAACACATCATTTCTAGCCTTCTAGTGACACACAGATTATGTATACAAAATTTGGTTGAGTTTGGTCCAAGTGCTTAGATTTAAATTTTGCCCCCCCCCCCTCGTTTTGGATGGTTAGTTTTTGCATTTCTAGTTTTCCAGGGTCTCACTGATTACCTATCTATACAAAATTTGGTTGAGTTTGTTTAAAGGGTCTAGATTTTTATTTTTAACCCCCCCCCCCATAATTTTACGTCGATATGCACAAAAATCTAATCAGCTCTTAATTTTAATGCACAAAACTATGTGTGAAATTTGGTTTTGATATTCACACTAGTTTTTGAGCTAGTCATCTCGACAAAAATTTAGTAATGCACAGACTAACAGACATTTTGATAAAACAATTATTATCTCGAAAAATATAATTTTTTCGATGTTCACTTATTAGAGCTTTTTTGTAGAGAAAAATGGTATGGTTTCGCCCAATTTTTTTAATCAAAATAGTTTCAGCCGTTTTTGAGATATTTTGAAAAAAGAAGGAAAAAACCACTTTTTTCTTGCACGATTACAATACTTGACCATACCCTTGTATGGTAAAGTAAAAAGCTACATTTATTAATTTAAAATTAATTTAAAGTTTATAAGATTACAGTTACAGCATTTAGATAACTCCCCAAATATAAATATTCTGCATTTTTGAATTTCTTGAGTTAGAAATTCTAAAATCTAATCAGTTCTTTGGTGTAGAAATACAAAGATTTTCTCATTGGAATGAACTTTCTATGACCATATATTTATATGTTCTTGAGATATCGTTATGGATATCGAAAAACAAATAAATAGATAAATAATTAAGAATAAGGAAATAAATAAATGAAATTTTTCCCTTGTTATTTTTAGGCCCGCCCGGTAGGATTCAAAGCGTACCGAGTAGGTAATTGAGTCTTAATAATAAAATGTAAATTATAATATTACATACTTCAAAAAGTATACTCTAAAATAATTTAGTTATTATTCATTTTTATTTATTTTTTTAACAAGTGAAAGTCTAATTGGGAATAAGCCATGCACGCATGGCTAGGTTTATTTGAAATAATAAAATTCAAAAAAAAAAAAATTCCAAAGGGGAAATTAATATTGAAAATAAATTTTGCATTTAGTCATAGAATATGTTGATTGACTTTTAAATTTGACCTCGAAAGTGAGAATATTTCAATAAATACGTATTATCTATAATTAGACAGGCTGCGGAAAATAATTGCTTTTTTACATTGTTGTCTGAATTTTAGGGAATTATATTTATACACAGATATTATAGTAAGGGATAAAACACACTCTTTGCTGACTATTTATCAAATGATATCTGTATCAAACTTGGTGGTTATGTCTGGGCCAATTTGATTAATAAAGAGAAGTCACCTGTTTGAAAAATCCATTTTGAAACTGGCCCAGTCTCCGCCAGAGGGAATGTCCGTCAAAATTTCGAGAGTCGGTTAGGAGACCATTCCAACACCAATCTGATATTAATTCTAATCTCGGTCCGATTGAATGTCGGTTTAGTCTCAGACTTGCCACATGGGAATTTCAATTGAATATCCACTCTCTATATGGTATATAACAATGAGTATCGTTTTAATTCAAGTGCACAAGTCAAAAGGCCATTCCTAGAATAATAGAAATTAATCTCTACTAGTGTGAAACAAGTCTGGACTTGTATTTGGCAGCATTCTTGCCTGGGCTTTAGAACGAGAGAGATTATTATTCTATCCGCGCCCTTTTACTCATTTTCCCCGATCAAATTCTAATGAATGAATCACTCAAAATAAGTGAAGTTTTTTACGCTTGAGACGGCCTAATAAGTAATTATTAATAAATATACTTAAATAAATTGTTAATTTATGCCTATATTATAATATCGCCTTAAAATCTCAATAAAATAATTCAAAATATTACTTTTTCTGGATTTTCAGTGAATTAAGAATAATTAAAGATAAATATCTAAATTTGATATTTAATTTTTGATTTAATATTTTCTTACATAAAATATAAATTCTCATATTCCGTATAATATCAAGAAATCAATCATTGAATTAAAATAAAATTTCATTTTATTCATAATTATTTAAAATAATCCTTTAATTTTATTCTTAATACATAAAATTATTTGTCAATAATTTTTCAAAATCTTCTATTCTAGATGAATGAATAAATAAATAAAAATTAATGTGTATAGAAAGTTCAAATTCTAAGCCTGCCAGTTAGAACAGGCTGGGGAAAATAATAATTGATTTTTTACATTGTTGTCGGCATTTTAGTGAATTTCAATTGAATATTCTCTTAATAAAGTAAAGGGTGTGTAGTTTCACAGTGAATGAAATAAAACTCAAAGAAGTTTATAAAAACTCAATATATTTCGGATTATTAGTCTAGACTAACTTCACACCCTTTACTTTATTAATTAATATAATGTTTCACCTAAAACTTACACCTACTTTCCCTAAGTAAAATTGAATATTCTCTCTCTATATATAGGCATATAATATCGAGTATCGTTTTAATACAAGCGCAAAAGTCAAAAAGCCATTCCTAGAATAATAGAATTTAATAAATTAATCTTTAGAAAGTGAGTATCAAGTGTATTCAGTCTTGAGACGCCTAATAATTAGCACATTAATAAATATATATCATTAGGGCTCTCGTGAGGTGAGTGCTGTGTGGTAGCTGTGCGCCCCCATCAAGTCGATGGGGTCCTAACAATCTGTTGAGTGGCGCAGAAGTTGTAGGTTGCGTGTTCATATAGGGTGTGTGCAGGGAGGGCTGCTTGGTTGGCATTTGGCCCCTCTAGATTCGCGTGTCCGAATCCGTTCGCTTCTCACGGTCGAATCGAGTCGCTTTAATATAGCCATGAGTGATTTATCTCGCTCATGCGACATCGACTCCAGCGATCCGACTTGGAGTCATCTAGCGGCCGTGGCTCAAGGCTCGTCGCCATGAGCAAGAGCGGGCCGCGGACCGCGAGCCGCTACACCACACCCTTTCTTTCTTGTGTGATTGCCGATTACCGACTAAGTCGGCCGGGCAAGGCTCTATCCACTAGCTGGCGGGTCAGAGGCTCGCTTGCTTTGCAATCACGTCGGGCGGTCACCAGATATTGTTAGGTGTGGTGCAGGGGAGAGGGCTGCTGGTTGGCATTTGGCCCCTCCAGATTCGAGTGTCCGAATCCGTTCGCTACTCCAGTCGAATCGAGTCGCTTTAATTATAGCATGGGTGAATTTATTTCACTCATGCAAAAGCGACTCAACGATCCGACTGAGTCATCTAGCGGCCGTGGCTCAGGCTCGTCGCCATGAGCAGAAGCGGGCCGCGAGCCGCTACAATATACTTAAATATAAAATAAATTTTTAATTTATGCGCCTATATTATAACATCGCCTTGAAATATCAAAAAATCATTCAAAATATGACTTTTTCTGCATTTTCAATGAATTAAGAATAATTTTAAATTATAAATAAATATTTAAATAATTAATGTAAAGATTTAAGCATCTTTTTTGAGTTTTTTTTTTGAAAAAAGATGGAATTTTTCAAAAATCCATCCAATTATATAATATTAAAAAGTGAATTTAATTTTATTTAGGAACTAATCAAAGATTTTAGTAGAAATATTTTTCCATTGCATATCAGAGGGTTTCGTCCCCTTGGGAATCGAACCCAAGCGCTAACTAAGCTTGCCGGCCCGGCCGTTAGCCAAACCCTTAACTCAAATCTCTCTCCGATATGCAACATATACCCTTTTTATTTATTTTCCTCTATCAAATGAAAGAATCGCTCACCCGCACATTTATTATATAAATAATAAAGTAGACTCGAGTGTATTTTTGCTAGAGTCGCGGCCTAATAAGTGATTATTAATAAATATACCTACATAAATATAAAATAAATCAACTATTTTTTTTAGGCTATCTTTTTTTCAAAAAAAAAATAAAATTTTGTTTCAAAAGTACAACCCATGTAAAGTGACCACAATTATATTATATTATATTAAAAATAATTCATTTTATTTTATTAAGGTCAAAATCTCTTGGATAGCGGAGAGAGATTGGTCTCAAAGGTTTGGCTATTAAATTCCCGGAAATCAAGTTATCTCTTGGGTTCGATTCCTGAGGGAATGAAGCCCTCTGATATGCAATTTAAAAATAATTTTCACTAAAATCTTAGATTTTGACCTTAAAAAATTGAATTCTTTTTAATATAATAAAATAAATTGTTAATTTATTATATGCCTATTCTATCGCCTTAAAATCTCAATAAAATCATTTTTTAAAACCAGAAATTTAAAATCTAGAAAATCAAAAAACCTAATCACATCCCGCCCACATTGGAAATAGAAACATTTTAGCACAAGAACGAACTTTCTACAAAACTTTTACTTCTTAATTTAAAAATCATAGCTGAAAATGGATTTTCTTCGCATTCCAAACAATTTCCAACCAAATGAGTAAAAAAAATCTTTTAACATCTATCTATACTTATTATAATCGGCTTGCGCGACGACAAAGGCGAAGTGTTTTTTTTAATTTCAAAACCCACTAATAGTTAATGACAAATAAAATTTATGAAAACAAGAAAATTTTAATTATTATTTTAAAACCTGCTGGCCAGTAAGATGCCCGTCGAAGGTGGGTTTCGTAACAGTTATAATAAATAAATCATTTAATCGTTTAGTTATTATTTTCTCCGGTTTAAATTATTAAAAATTTGCATCCTCAATCATCGGGTGGACCAGTTGGTCTACTTTGCTAAACCAATTCGAGTTTCTTTTATTTTTTATTTTAATTAATAAATCAGAAGAAAAAGTGAAAACATTTTCAAAGCTTGGTATACACTATCTGAAAATTATGCTAATTACCTACACAATTTTTTTTTTTTTTGCCCGAATGATTAATTCAAAATTTGGTTTCAAATAATATCTACTCACTGATCGAGAATTTCGAATATAAAGATTTATTTTTTTTACAGCCGAAAAACTACTACTTATGATTATCCATCGTATAGTTGGTCAGAAACTTCAAAATTGTCCTCCACAAAACTAAGTAAATATATGCCTTGTCTAACATAATTATTAGATTGGTTTTCAAATCCAATTGTGACCGTGTGTGTAAAGTCGCATTTTAACTTGTGGTGTTTGACATCAGTGACATCACAATCTCTCAAAGCATGATTAAAATTAATATTCGGTGAAATCTTGATATTACTTATGGTTATTTCTTCCTCTTAAAAATTATTGATATTGATAAGAGAAAGTAACAACAAATCGAAGGATAATTGAGTTTTTGTTCTTTAGTAAAAAATTAATACTTAATTAAAGTTAAATAAATATTTATTCATAGGTTGAAAGTGCGAAAACTTCAAACATCAGGCAATTAAATGAACTTTGTTTAGCGCACATTAGGTACAGAATGAGATTGCTTGTCAGGTTCTGTGTGCGGAGAAACTAGAAACTATATATACCGACGAGCTGCTCCAGGCGTGCCTTCGGTACGCCCTCTACAGCTCGGCCCTCCGGGCGGAGTGGCCCTGGCGGGCAGCGTCTCGGCATGTGATTAATAGGTCTTTAAAATTCATTTAAGAAAAACCACCATTTCCAAAAAAGAGGGGGTCGGATTACAAAAAAATCTTGAAATTTTTTTTAGATATTTGCAAATAAATAATCCACAATTTTCTAAAGGATAAATGTACAAAAAAGCTAAAAAATGTCTTATAATTTTGGCCGCCCCCCCTTCGCCCCCATACAGTCAATTTTGATAATAGAATTTTACAGGAATAGTTTCTTAAATTAATAAAGAATAATTCTACAAAATTTGATCAAGATCGGAAGAGTTTTAATTTTTGCCCCCACTCACATTTTGGATAGTTGAGAGGGAGGGTCGGATTACAAAAAATCTTGAAATTAATTTTTAGATATTTGCAAATAAATAATCCACAGTTTTCTAAAGAGTAAATGTACAAAAAAGCTAAAAATTTCTATATTTTGCCCCCCCCTGTCGCCCCCATACAGTCAATTTTGATAGTTGATTTTTACAGGAATAGTTTCTTAAAGTAATAAAGAATAACTCTACAAAATTTGATCAAGATCGGAGAGAGTTTTAATTTTTGCCCCCACTCACATTTTGGATAGTTGGGAAGTGGAATTTCAAAAAATCCTGAAATTACTTTTTAGATATTTGTATTTAGAATTTTATTAAGTAAAAATCAAGTAGATATCTTATCGTTCTTAATTGAAAATGCGTAATTAGTGTAAACACATTGCAAAGATATTTTTCCCCTTTTGACCCCTTTAGGGGTCGAATTTCAAAAAATCTTGAAATTAGTTTTTAGATATTTTAATTTAGTATTTTTATAAGTAAAAAGCAAGTTGATATTTTATCGTCCTTAAGAGATATCGCATCCCAGGTAACCACAATATCCTAAGAATATTCTAAGGATATTCTAAGGACATTTAAATCTTCTTAGAATATTCTGAGGATATTGTGTGTTACCTGGGATAATCAGTGAAAACACAATTTGCCCCCTTTGACCCCCTTAGGGGTCGAATTTCGAAAAATCCTTTCTTAGTGGGCCCCTATGTCATAGATGTAATATCCTCTCCAAATTTCATGTTTCTATGTCCAGTGGTTCTGGCTGTTTTGATGATGAGTGAGTGAGTGAGTGTATCGGGCAAAGAATTTTATATATATATAGATAACAAAATTCAGTCACCGTAATTTTTTGAATAACATAAAATTTCATATTTATATGAGGTATCAAATTTAAGAATTCAAATATTTAAATGAATTTAATAATTCTGTAATATGATCATTATTATTAGATGAATTTAACTTTTAAGGACATCATAGATATTAGAGAATTATTAAATTCATTTAAATATTTGAATTCTTAATTTGATACCTCATATAAATATGAAATTTTATGTTATTCAAAAAATTACGGTGACTGAATTTTGTTATCAGTCAGGGTATTTACTCAAATAAATAAATTACAAAAATATTTTCTTTCCAAAAAGATGATTCAACTTTAAAAATTTTATTTTTGCTTTTTCAAAAACGGAAATTGGAAATAAAGAGAGGATACGAACACCTGTTTCCAATCTTACACCAACCTGTTTTCACCCCGCATTTTACAAGATCAGTAGCCAACTATTGCCACCAGTTCAATAAAAACATAATTTGTAAAACTTTATAATTTCAAAGAAATTTTTTTTAACCGACTTCAAAAAAGGAGGAGGTTCTCAATTCGACTGATTTTTTTGTGTCTATGTTACCTCATATCTTCACCAATTATGAACCAATTTTGATGATTTTTTTGCATTGGGTTCAGTCTATTTTCCGATTGGTCCCGTTTTTTTCATTGGTTTTGGACCTTTTTTGATATTTTTATTTAGGCAAACTTCTTTGTTTATGAACCGATTTCGATGATTCTTTTTATATTGGAAAGAGGTTACCTTAGGGGTGGTCCCATATTAATTTGGTCAAGTTCTGAAGATATGATCAATGACGAATTAACGTAAATATCCAATTCTTATGAGCAAATAATCGAAATTATAATAAATAGAATCTTTTATAAAAATATCAATCTTAAAACCTTCATTTAAAACTCCCAAACGTTTCGAGAGAATTTCTATATTTATGAATTGAATTTTATTATCATTTTTTGATTCTTTCGCCTGACGCTTTCTCTTATGAGATGCATGCAAGGTATTATATTAAGTCACTATTAATAACATCACTAAAAAGAGAAAAATAAAAATAAGTTTTATAAAAAAAAAAAATAAAACCGACTTCAAAAAACTTAAATGCAACAAATAATATAATAAGAGCTCAAAAATAAAATAAAATCGACTAAAAGGTAAAAAATAATTATTTTATTTAGTTACAACTAAACGACGAAATATTAACATGAAATTACCTTTTGAAGTCGGTGCCAAACATATACATTATATGAATTGCACTCGACGGATCTTACTAAGGGCCGGTTGTATGTCGCAAAGTAAATGCTTTTTACCACTAACCAAGGGTAGATGGTAAATGGAGGGACTGGGATGGCCAATCAGATGACAGGATATCAACGACCTTCTAAACTTGCCCTCCAATCCGGTACATTGTTACGCAGATGACAGCACCCTACATAACGGCCCTGCATCGCATAAAAACCGTGCAGACATTGCCTCTCCAATTAATTTAGACTTATGCAAACATACTATCCCAAAACTTAGTCAACTTCAATGCAGGGAAAACTCAGTGTTGCCTTATTTCTAGGCGCGTCGACAGAAACCTCCCAAACATATCAGTCGACTCAAACTCACTAGAATTTAGGGATAAAATTTCAATGCTAGGCGTAACTCTAGGGTCTGACATTTCATGGAATGACCATATCTCAACCACTGCTAAAGCTGCAGCGCGCAAGCTTGGTCTCCTATTTAGGTCTAGACGCTGTTATACTCCCAGTCAACTTCTTATACTGTATAAGGCTCAAATTCGTCCCTGTCTCGAATATGGCTCTCATCTGTGGAGGGGTGCCTCCAAGCATTCTCTTGCTACACTGGATGCAATTCAGAAGCGAGCAATTAAACTAATAGGAGAACCGGCTCTAACCAACTCACTCGACTCCCTGGCTCACCGAAGAACCGTTTCGCCTTTCCCTGTACTACAGATACTATCACGGTGTCTGTTCAGTCGCCCCTGATGCCCTCTTTACGAGAAACACGCGGTTTTCTAACGCTCAGCACCCCTTCGCTGTCAAATTGGATAAAAGTCGAACAAGCGCTTTCGCCAACTCTTTTATCCCTATGACCTCCAGAGACAGGAACTCGCTCCCTGCCACCATCTTTCCCGCGACTTATAACCTTCAGCTATTTAAGACCCGTATCCACAGATACCTTCGACCCCCGCCCAGCCCATCAAATTCTTTCTTCTTCTTTTCACGATGGAGGGGCCAACCAAGTGGTTGCATCTTTTTGGTGTATGTTAGGGCTCTCTTGTGCTGAGTGCTGTGTGGCGCTTTGTGCCGCGCCCCCCATCAAGTCGATGGGGTCCTAACAATCTTGCGTGTGCAGGTTGTAGGTTGCGTGCTCATATAGGGTGTGTGCAGGGGAGGGGCTGCTGGATGGCGGTGGCCCCTCCAGATCCGAATGTTCGAATCGGTTCGATTCTCCAGTCGAAATCGAGTCGCTTTAATTATAGCATGGCTGAATATATTTCACTCATGCAAAAGCGACGCAACGATCCGACTGAGTCATCTAGCGGCCGTGTCTCAAGGCTCGTCGCCATGAGCGAGAGCGGGCCGCTACAGTGTAACTCCTTCTCTCATCATTTTCATTAAAAAAAGGAACTTTCAGTGCCTGTCATCTGATTGGCCATCCCAGTCCCTCCATTTACCATCTACCTTTGGTTAGTGGTAAAAAGCATTTACTTTGCGACATACAATCGGCCCTTAGTAGGTTTGGCGGGTACGCTCGCTTATAGGTATAGTTTGTTTGGCACCGACTTCAAAAAAGTAATTTCATGTTAAAATTTCGTCGTTTAGTTGTAACTAAATAAGATAATAATTATTTTATATTTGTCAGGATTTTTACTACGAGAAAAAACATTTCAAACAATATTCTTTTTTCTATCACAATTCATTCAACTCATCAACCAACATAAAATATAAACTTTTAAACAAATTAATTGTTTTTTGTCAAAAAACTAACAGAATCAAATTGAACAAAGAATTTTTTTTTTTTTTATTTTTATTATTTATTTATTATTTATTTATAATAAAAATAAAAAAAAAAAAAATTCTTTGTTCAATTTGATTCTGTTAGTTTTTTGACAAAAAACAATTAATTTGTTTAAAAGTTTATATTTTATGTTGGTTGATGAGTTGAATGAATTGTGATAGAAAAAAGAATACTGTTTGAAATGTTTTTTCTCGTAGTAAAAAATCTGACAAATAAGTTTAATAAATGAGCCACTGAAGAAGTTGCAAAATAGCAACGAAACGTATGGCATATTTAATCAAAACTTGTATTTAATTTAATTTAAAATCTTGTCCAACTCCCTACGATTCCTTTAATTATATGTTAATTTATTCAATACTATTAAAAACGTGATTTTTCATTAAAATTCTTTTCGTATCAAAAAGTACCTTTGGTTATCTTAATTGATAAAAAAATGTTTATACGTGAGTTAAAAAAAGATCATCATTGTAAATTTGAATCTAAGTATGGTCTAAAAAAAGGTACTTGACAAAATTTCGCTTTCTTTGGGGTCGCAACATGATATTTCTCAAATTTGGGTCGCGGCGTAAAAAGGTTAAGAACCACTGGTATAAGCAGCCAAAGTACAACTGACGAGTTAACACGTCAGCCTAGTGTGCACACACCACAAACCGACTGACGCTGACGTGTTAACGCGCGCAGTCCAAAAACGTCAGCTGACGTGTGACACGAAACGTCAGCGTAGTGTGAATACGGCTTTAATGGGGACTCCCGGAGTCGGTCAAAATAATAAATCAAATTTTATTTATTTCCGAGGGGTGAACCGCTATTGCAATTAGAGGTACCCCTCTCTTGAAAGTTCTCGTCAAAAAATGTTTGGTTACAGCCTATTAAAAACTTACAAGCTATAAAACCCAATCGATCTTTTATTTATTTTTATTTTTTTACAGAAATAAATTTGTAAAAAAAATAAAAATTTTTAGAGAAAAAATAAAAACCGACTTCAAAAAATTAAATACACTAAAAGGTATAAAATAATTATTATCTTATTTAGTTACAACTAAACGACGAAATATTAACACGAAATTACTTTTTGAAGTTGGTGCCAAACATATACCTTTTATGAATCGCACTCGACGGATCTTACTTGGTACTTTAGTTGGGTACGCTGGCTTATAGTTATAGTTTGTTTGGTACCGAATTCAAAAAGTAATTTCATGTTAATATTTCGTCGTTTAGTTGTAACTAAATAAGATAATAATTATTTTATACCTTTTAGTGTATTTTATTTGTTGCATTTAATTTTTTGAAGTCGGTTTTTATTTTTTTATTAAAAATTATTTTTATTTTTCTCTTTTTAGTGATGTCATTAATAGTGATAATATCATCAGAACTTGACCAAATTAATATGACACCATCCCTAAGACACCCCCTTTCGGATAAAAAAAGAACCATCGAAATCGGTTCATAAACAAAGAGGTTAGGTCTAAACAAACCTAATAAAAAAGGTCTAATACCTATGAAAAAAATCGAAAAAAAATGGGACCAATCGGAAGCTAGACTGGACCCAATGCAAAAAATATTTTCAAAATCGGTTGACAATTGGCGTAGATATGAGGTAATATAGGCACAAAAAAAAAAATTCAATCGAATAGAGAACCTCCTCCTTTTTTGAAGTCGATTAAAAAACCTCTCCAAACTTTTTCTTTTTCCCTGTTTGATTTATAATATGATTTTTCCGGAAAGACCATCAAAACATGAATAGAAAAAAAAAGAAAAAGAAAAAACAGGATTGAATCCGAGTTGTATTATATTTCTTTTAGCTAGAGAAATTTTTTTTATATAATCTATATACTTCTAATATATCTACCTAATATAGATATTAAAAAAAATTTCATTCTAAATATGAACTTAATTTATATTCTGTACGAGTATCTGTAGATAGGTATAATTATTTTGAATATGAGTAGGTAAAATTATAGTTTCTCTTTGAAGTCTGATGTCTAAACAAAAAGCTGTCTTACGAATTTGAAGCTTTTTGGTAGGTTTTTATTAGTTCTTTTTTTATCTCTTTTGGGGGGAAGGGGGTTTGTTAACTCTTCTTTCAGGGATTCTACAGTAACTGTGGCACCGCGATCTGACAACGGATTCTTATAGTACTCACCAAAATAAGACGAAAATGAGGAATATCATTTTTCGCTCCAGTTAAAAAATAGTGTTTTTAACCGACTTCAAAAAAGGAGGAGGTTATCTATTCGACTGAATTTTTTTTTGTGCCTATGTTATCTCATATCTCCGCCAAATGTGAACCGATTTTGAAAAAAATTGTATTGGGTTCAGTCTACCTTCCGATTGGTTCCATTAGACCTTTTTTTGTTAGGTTTGTTCAGGCCTAACTTCTTTGTTTATTAACCGATTCCGATGATTCTTCTTTTATTAAAAAGGGGGAATCTGAGAGATGGTGCCATATTAATTTGGTCAAGTTCTGATTATATTAAGTCACTATTAATAACATCACTAAAAAGAGAAAAATAAAAATAATTTTTAAGAAAAAATAAAACCGACTTCAAAAACTTAAATGCAACAAATAAAATACACTAAAAGGTATAAAATAATTATTATCTTATTTAGTTACAACTAAACGACGAAATATTAACATGAAATTACTTTTTGAAGTCGGTACCAAACAAACTACATCTATAAGCGAGCATACCTTCCAAACGTACTAAGTAAGATCCGTCAAGTGCAATTCATAATAGGTATAGTTTGTTTGACACCGACTTCAAATGTTAATATTTCGTCGTTTAGTTGTAACTAAATAAGATAATAATTATTTTATACCTTTTAGTGTATTTTATTTGTTGCATTTAATTTTTTGAAGTCGGTTTTATTTTTTCTTAAAAATTATTTTTTGTATTTATTTTCTTTTATTTTTCCAATTGTTTTTGTATAGAAATATACGGAAACAGTAGTATCACGGGGGTTCCGTGTGGCGCCGTTATCTGATGACGGATTCTTTTAGAACTAGAAAGAATAAGTAGGAAAGTAAAAATAAAATTTTAAACTACAAATTGGAACTGAAATTGAGTTTATGGATTGTGATATCTCCAATGAGGGCCAGTAGGGGCGTTGGCAATTTTCAGGCTGGTTTTTAGGCGATTAGGTTTGCAGACCCTGAAGAACCCAGGTAACACACAATATCCTCAGAATATTCTAAGAAGATTTAAATGTCCTTAGAATATCCTTAGAATATTCTTAGGATATTGTGGTTACCTGGGAAGGAGGGAATAGCCTCCTAAACGTCGGTTTATGAATAAAAATATAGTATAAATTATCTTCTTTTTTTGGACTGCCTCATCAATATCCACTCAATGTATTTATTTATTTATAAAGATATCTAAATTAAAATCTAACAGCCCCACTAATACTTCGAACACAACTTAAAAACCAAGTCAAAAAATAATTAATATTAACCCCCATTAAAACCGTGGAACAAGCGAATAACCGCCAAAACGATAGACACTGGCCCTCAGATGCTCCCGGACTGTTAAGAGGTATAAAAGGCGTGGATATTGGAATATCACAATGATAGATAATTTGATAGATAAAATATATAAAGCGTTTTATTGAGGTTGCACATCATTACAATAAAATAGAATAGTATATGAGGAAAAAGCAATCTATAGCAAGTTACATGAACTCGAGTAGAAAATGAAGTGAGTGATAAGTTAAGTTAAGATAGTCAACACCGGAGTGGCGCTGATGTCATATCGGAGGTGCCAATATTATACATATATTTTAACACGGACCATCTACCATCGTCCATAACACCACCAAAACCTCCTCAATCGCTGATTGTTTGAGGCGGAATTTGCTCCAGGGGCAAAACCAACAAAGGGGAGTATCGGCCGCAGATTTTGGAAAAAGTGGAGCCGAGATCAGTATTGGACGTTCGAACAGGTCTCCGCGCCGGCTGACAAAGCGAAAACCACTCAGGAGTGGTGTGTTAGGCCCATTTTCCAGGCTTGATCACCGCCGTACTCACCCGAACTCAACCCGATGGACTAAAGCTTGTGATCCATTTTGTAGGCCAGGAACTATGCTAAGCTTCACAAGGCTCTGGAGAACTCGGTGTGCCGGGAGTGGGACTGATTGTCACCAGAAGAGCTGACATTTTATTTTTAGAACATTTTTTGGAGAGAACTTTTTAAGGGGGGGGGACAAAGCTTATTATTCGGCCCATTACCGAAAATTTCAAGACCCGTTTAGGGGTCTGTATCGGCCCAAAGGGAGCCCACTTCGAAACCGATTGAATATATTGTTACCGTGGTCCATGTTATTGTTGTTAATTGTTAATTTCTTAAATTATACTACAAAAGGTTTAACCCTGTACAACTCGCTATGCACTGGGAAGCAGGATGCTTTATATTCTTTATATTTATACCTACGTTTTATACAAAATTGGGGCTTAAACTACTCTCTTATAGAAATTATTGAAATTTAACATATTATAATATAAATCTAGGGGAGGGGAGTAGAATAAAAACCAAAATTATTTAATAACTTTACAATTAATTAAATATATTGAATTAGACACTATAAAATTCATCAGAGTAAAATTTGCAAAACAAGTTACTTCTCTCACTCACAAAGGTATTTGTTCACCCTGGTGGTAAAAAATAGAACTTTGGTAATTTGATTTAACAAAAATATTTTGTGAACCGATTTTGATGATTTTTTTTTGCATTGGGTTCAGTCTAGTTTCCGATTGGTAAAAATATTTCATATTTATTTGGTACTAGCTGCAAGGCACGCCCCCTGGACACCCAGCCCACGAACCCTAACCCCCCCCCCCAAACCCTCCCAGCACCCCTCACCCCCCGCACCATGCCCAACCACCGCCCCCACATCACCATCCCAACACTCCACCTGTACCCCAACCCACGAACCCCCCTCCCCCTCGAAGCCCCCCACCACCACCACCACCACCACCACCACCACCACCCGCACCCCATCCACCCCGGACTCCACCCCGTGCCCCGCCGTACCACACCCCTGCCTAGCCCCTGGACACGACCTGCACCCCCACCCTACTCCGCCTTACCCCTCATCCCACACCCATTCCACCCCGTGCACCCCATACCCTAACCCATTCCACCGCCGCACCCACCATCCGCACCCAGTTTTTGCATTTCTAGCCTTCTAGTGACCCACATATTATGCATACAAAATTTAGTTGAGTTTGGTCCAAGAGCAAGAATTTTCATTTTGAGTGGTTAATTTTTGCATTTCTAGCTCTCTAGCGGCCCAGAGATTATGTATATAAAATTTGGTTGAGTTTGCTCCAAGGGCAAGAATTTACATTTTTCACCCTCCCCCCTTTTTGGGTGGTTTTTGGGGGAATTTTTTTTAAGCAAATGTTGTCTTAAATCACATCCCCTACAGCTTTGTTTTTCATAAAATTTGCCGTAGGGTTAATATTTTAGGAGTTATTTGATAATATTCATTTGTGCGCCCCCCCCTCCCCCAAAACCCACTTGCTGGGGTCAAAATATCAAAACGTTATATAGCTAAAAAGGTAAGTTAGAGGACATCTGATGTAAATATGAAATTTCATAATAATCCCTTTAGCCGTTTTTACGTGAATCGTGAGCAACTTTTCGGAAACCACTGAAACAGACAGACATACAAACAGACAAAAATTTTGTTGAGGGTGTTTCCTTTATAACTTGGCTTGATTTTTGTAATTTTAAAACTCACTATAATAGTTCATGACAAATAAAATTTAAATTAATATTTTAAAACCCAGTACGGAGTCCAAGGGGTCCGTAAGTTACCCGCCGAAGGTGGACTTCGCAACTTGTTTTAATATAATCGAATTAATCGAACGATCTACAAACGACTCGTGATATTATCCTAGACGTAGATCAGTCGAGTTGTTGCCATTAGAATACAAAGGTTGTCCACAGTTGGCCGGAAATGGATGCTGACTGGCCACTGACCAACTTTATTGTCTCTGATATGGCCGATAAAGGCTTTCTCTGCGGATTTTCGATCGACTTCCTTCCAAATTGAATCCGATTAGCGCCCTCCTTTGAATAGACAATCGAGGGCGAAAGCTTATTCTGGAATCGACTCGGCATTGCCAACGCATCCAATGCCAACTGTCACAAATCAGCTAAAAAACAAATGGATCATCTATTAGAAATCGACTGACTTATTTAGATATTGGATTATTGTTACCGTTTCTTGGGATTCCCGAAAGTTTAGCCCTTTCACGAGAAAAATATACATTCAGCCTCAATAAATATCGAAACTCTCTATTAGGGAATTTCACTAAATAACAGGTCAACAATCAATATGGTCGCTGATGACAAACATCCCCATGTCCCCGAGGGATGAACCGCGATTGGAATTAGGTGTACACCGTCTTTGGAATTATGTGAAATTATTTTGGGATTCATTAGATAATGCCCCTTCATCTATTGTCTTCTATAACTTTTAAGGAGTTCGGTGTTGGTTCTAGGTGAAACATTTTAATATAATAATAAAACTAAGATACGAGGTACGTTTTAGAATCGGGAACCGAAAAAATATATAGAAGAATACCCTTCATTTCTAATCATCTGACATCTCCATTAGCTTATACCCTTAGATCATGTGGAATCACTCCTGCTTTATACAACAACAACAATTTAGGCTCCCAATTAATTAACAATAAAATAGACAAAATTGATAAATTAGACAAATCAGGAGTGTATAAATTAACTTGTCAAGATTGCGACGCTTTTTATATTGGGCAGACAGGTCGCGCTTTCAAAATACGTTACTCCGAGCATGTAAGAGCCCTTAATCACCTCAACAAATCCGATAACATTAATTTAGATCCGACCTCAGCCTTCGCAATTCACTTACATGAATCTAACCATTCACCCTCTAATAATAACCCTATCCCCATTCATTTCGAAAGAAAAGGCCTTAAATTGGACCTCCTGGAATCCACCGAGATAAAAATAGCCCTCTCTAATAATTCAAATATTTTAAATAATCAATTGGAAGTGTATAAAAATACAATTATTGATTATATGTTATAATAAATTAAATAAACATTCCTTTCATTGTTTGCACATTATACTAGGGTAATTGCACTCTCTTATATACCTTTTAAGTTGTACCTTCTCAGGTACTTGTCCATTCGCTATTATAATAGCAGGTATAGATCCCTTTCACCCAGCTCAAATCTCAATAGAAAATATTAATCCCTAGAACAACTACCCCCCCCCTCTTCCCCTACATTCCCCCCACCACATACAATTTTAAAATTATTTTTTAAAAATTCTTACTTGTAAAACTATTTTTCCAATATGTAATCAGTTTTCTTAGACTCCTGATGATGGGCTAACCCCCGAAATATATCGAATTCAAAACTCAATTTTGTTTTATTTCTTTTTTGTGAAACGTACCTCGTATCTTAGTTTTATTATTATATTGTCTTCTACTTAGAAATGAAAGTGGAAGTAGGTGTACACGATATTACGCCGCGGTTCACCTCTCAGCTGTTCAATAAGCTTAGCATAATTGTCAAAGATAAATTAGTTTTATGTTGTTCTCTCTGTTAGTACCATGGTTCTCGATCTGTGGTTCGCGGAACACTAGTCCTCCGTCAAGTGTTTCACGAAATAAGCAGACGTGTTCTGATGTGGCCATCAACTTGACTTTACCATACAACCTGGCCCCTCACTTATATTTAATATTTAATAAAATTATTTATAATCATGTAGGGGATGGGGTGTTAATTTTTGTATTTTTAAACTCCTGGGGGGTCCACTGATTATGTATACAAATTTTGGTTCAGTTTGCTCAAACGACCTAGATTTTTAATTTTTAACCCCCCCCTCCACACCCCTTAATTTTCGGTCGATATGCACTAAAATCTAATCAGCTCTTACTGGCGCGAGAACTTACATAGCAGCGTCGACGGGAGGGATCTGGAGATGTGCGCGGGGGCAAAGCCCTCATATAATTTTATGATGCACCCGGACCCGATTAAGAACAATATCTTTATTGAACTATGTAGACTTAGGTCGGGGTCTCTTCCTTCGGCCGCTAGAACAAGTAGGGGAAGGCGGCCGGAGGGTCCACCCATGTGTAGGGCCGGGTGTAGAAAAACTGAGACGACAGGGCATATTCTCCAGTCGTGTGGGAGGACGCACGATGGAAGGCTCAGGAGGCATGATGCGGTGGTGAGACGTCTGGCTGATGAACTTATTAAAAGGGAATGCGGGTCGAGCTCGAATATTTATATCAGAGCTCGGCCGGGAACAGGAAGCCAGACATCGTGGCGAAGGACGGGTCGGGGACGGTGTGGGTTCTGGATGTTCAGATAGTGTCAGCGCTCCTCGGACTGGGGGTTGCCCACAGAAACAAAATCAATTATTATAAGGGCAACTCCAGTCTGGTGAGCAACATTGCGGCAAGGTTTGGGGTGGGCTCGGGTTCTGTGAGAGTTGAAGCCATCACACTCTCGTGGAAGGGAGTAGGGTGGCATAAAGCGGTGCCTCCCCTTGTCGACCTGGGAATTTCTCAGAGAACTTTATACGATATGACCTTCAGGGCGATGAGGGGTTCATTAATGAATTTTTACAGCTTCAACAGGAGAACTTATAGGGAAATCGCCATGCGCTAGAAATTGTATATAAAAAAGAAAAAAAGAAAAAAGAAATTTTTTTTGTAAATATATTATGTTAATATTCCTATAATCATGTAAATAATCCTGTAATTAAATTCACCCGATAATGTAAATATTTCTTGTTAGTGGAGGCCCCCACCTGCGTGGCCCAATAAACGAAAAATCAATGGACCAAAACTACCTGTGAAATTTGGTTTCGATATTCAAACTAGTTTTTGAGCTAGCTCGTCTACAAAAATTTGGTAACGCACAGACTAACGGACACCTAACCAGACAACCGGACAGACAGACTAACTAACAGACATTTTGACAAAACAATTATTATCTCAAAAAATATAATTTTTTCGATGTTCACTTATTAGAGATTTGAAGAAATTATGAGCGAAAAACCGAAATTCGATATCTTTTAAACCGGTAATCAAAATTTTTTTTTAAATTTACCAGGATGAGTTTTTTGATGGGTACTAAAAAAAGGTGTCAAAAATCAAGGAAATCAAAAATTAAAATTTTTCAAACAGTCCAATTTGGCGTGGAAAATGCCAAAAAATATATATTTTAGTGGGATTTTTTTTTTTTTTTTTTTTGGCTTAAAGATACATTTTCTCATTTATCTTTTATGAAGGGTGTGATCATAAAAACTTATTATCGGTCATATTCATTTGGAATTTCTATAGAAAATGCTAGAAATCATATTTTTTTCCTAAAATTATAAATTAAGGGTAGTTACCCTTTATTTAAGGAATTGAAGGGATGAATGTTATTTATTATTAAATATTTTTTAATTCTTTGAAGAGTAATGAGATCTTTCTCGAATTGGAATGAATCATTTTCGAAACGTTCCACTGGTTTAGGTAGCTGGCATTCCATGTTCATTTAATAATAATTAGCCTCTAAAGGAGGTCAAGACCATTAAGGCCGGCGCTCTGCCTAGTCCTAGTGGGATTCCAGACCAGATATCACCTATAATACATATATACCTAACCATTATATAATAACGAGCTTTTCGTGCGTGCCTTCGGCCCTCCGGGCTGGTGCCCTGGCGGGCAGCGTCTCGGTCAAAAAATTGTATTCCTCTTAAAAAACCACACTCCAAATGTATACTCGTAAACTACCGAAAATACATCGTCTCTTAAAAGTTTCGCCTCTTTAATTTTTGAGTGGCGGGTTGGGGGGGGAGGAATAATTATGAATATATTTAAATTTAAAATTTAAATTTAAATTTCATTTTTCCTTTTCAAAACAAAAATAATGAAATGATTTATGAACTGAAAAAAATTCGCAGGCTGAATCATGGAAATTATTCAAATTTACGTGGTTGAATTAATTTAATTAATTACAAAAATTATATTTAATAACAAATTTAAATTTAGGGAACGAAGAAAAGATTATTTTTATTACAGACAAAAGGATCAGCCGGGGTTCGAACCCGGGATCTTTGTGGTCGCGCCCCGGGTGAAGAGAAATTATTTTCGATCTTTGGGGTCTGCGATCGATTGGGGGGCCCTGGAATATTATATTTAATGTTTCTTAATTTAAAATGAATTGGAGTCTTTCATTTCAAAATTACAATTATATTTCAAATTTGCCTGGTTAATGAAAATCGATTGGAGCCATCGATCAGTTTAAAATCCGAGCTGACAATATATTTCAAATTTGCCTCGTTAATTAATATATATTTAATGTTTCTTAATTTAAAATCTTTTGGTGTTTTTTCATTTTCATTCGAGTTCAAATGAATACAATATTATCTCGACACAAAAGTCTAAATCAAAAATTTATAGTTTTAGTAACAGAAATCATGGTATATATATTAATGCAAGATTGGTCTAGTGGTTAAAGCTAATGACGATATACATTTTTTATAAATACATTATAATTCAAGTAGTACATACAATTATCCTACAATGTAGTTTATTTATTAATTTTTACAAAGTATATAAATAAAAATTAATAAATAAACTACATTGTAAGATAATTGTATGTACTACTTGAATTATAATGTATTTATAAAAAATGTATATAATTGTAAATAAAGATTTTAAATTGACAAATAAAAAATTGCTAATGACCTTAGTTCAAGAAGTTCGTAGGTTCGATTCTAGGCAAGAGGGAAATTTTTTTAAAGAAATTTCTCTTAGCGTTGTTACAAATTAATCTAGATAAATATATATAGTATAATATTAAGAACGAATTTATTTTATTTTGAGACGAATCTAAGATTTTATTGGAAACTATTTTTAACCGATTTCAAAAAAGGAGGAGGTTCTCAATTCGACTGAATTTTTTTTTTTTGTATCTATTTTACCTAATATGTTCGTCAATTGTGAACCGATTTTGATGATTTTTTAGATTGGATTCAGTATAGTTTCCAATTGGCCCCGTTTTTTTTTTTTTTTTTATTGGTATTGGATCATTTTTGTTATGTTTGTTCAGGCATAACTTCTTTGTTTATGAACCGATTTTAATGATTCTTTATGCCTTTGGATCAGTATACCTCCAAGATAGTTAAGATACCTAACTATTTGTTTATTTAATGTATGTTCAGCGAGAACTTTTTGGCACATGGAGCTATTTCGATGATTCTTTTATTTATTGGAAAGGGGGTGAAACCATATGAAATGAAACGATGATTTGTGAAATGAAACTCAATTCTACTGCTTCTTACTGATTTCTTTCATTTCACCAACTGTTGAGATGGACAAAATTTTTGTTCACAAAAAGTCATTGAAAATTATATTGGCGGTAAGGAAAGTACACTCTTGTTCGTTTCTGGTACCCGGATACAAATTTTAAAAATTTCGGCCCGAGAGAAAGCACTTATTTTGAATTTTATACAGTATTTAACAGTGAAATATCAATTTAAAAATTATAATCAAATATTTTCTCGCAATTCGTTTGATTGATCCTCCATCTTACCTGCAAACGTATGAGTGAATAATAAATAGAAATATCAAATTAAAGGATCAATTATGATGCAATATTTATTTATTTATTCAAGTGAAATAATCATAAAAAGGCGCAAAACCAGGTCATATTCCAATTAGAGATGTTACAGTTTCATCACACTCTCTGACTAAACAGTCGTTTGAATTTGAAACTGACCTTACTTTTATAACTCAAAAGCTAATTGCTAGGTAAATACTACCAAGTACACCTATTTCGTTGTTCTAACTTCCGACCCAGTTATTCGTGAGATACTACTGGCGCACTCTGACGGCCGGACAGCTAACTAATAAATCCAGAGTTGATCATCATTGAAATTTGTAGACAATTTTAAAGAAACCATAATCACCCTCAGAGTCTGATTATCTTCATTTAATTACTCGCAACGAATAGTCATCAAAAAATTATATTTGAATTAAGAAAATCAAAATAAATTCCTCGAAATGGGGGAGGATGAGAGGGAGGAGATGGGGAGGGAGATTGGAGGGTAATTAAAACCAATCGACTTGATTGGGGAATAATGGAATTGAAATAATTATCGGAAAAGAGGTTTTTTTTATCTAATTAGATTTTTCCTCTTATTAAAAACAAGGACTAAAGATGAATAAGGACACTCGATGGTGGAGAAGTAATCTCCGGAATCGAAGCAAAATACAATGTATACATTAATTAATGTAAAATAATTGGTTTAATAAAATTTATAAAAAAAAAATAAATTCCTCGAAACGTTGAGATTATTTATAGTTAATGGTTGACAAAGTTTTTATAGTTAAACTAGCTGCAAGGACCGCCTTCGGCGGCCCTCTTACTAGCCAGGGGGCACGCCCACTGGACACCCAACCCACGAACCCCACCCTCACACCCCACTCCCCTCCGAAACCACCCAGCACCCTCACCCTACTCACCATGCACCCGTGCCCAACCTCGGCCCCCACCCACCTCGAACCCTCACCCCCGTACCACCCCACTACGCCTCTGGACACTCACCTGAACCCCCCACTCCACCAATCCTGCACCATTACACTGCACCCCACCCTGTGCTCTCCACCCCCGCGTACCACACCACCGCCTAGCCCCCTGGACCCTCCCCCCACCCTAGTCCGCCCTTCCCGGACCCTCGTACCCCTCCCCCGCACACCATATCCCTACCCCCCATTCCATTCCACCCCCCCACCCTCCACCCAGTTTTTGCATTTCTAGCCTTCTAATGACCCACAGATTAGTTATACAAAATTTGGTTGAGTTTGGTCCAAGAGCAAGAATTTTCATTTTTTGACCTCCCCCCCCCCCATTTTGGGTGGTTTTTAGGGGGAATTTTTTTAGACAAAAAGTTGTCAGAAACAACATCCCCTACGACTTTGCTTATATTAATATTTGCCGTAGAGTTAATAGTTTAGGAGTTATTTGATAATTTTCATTCGTGCGTCCCCCCAAACCACCTTTTGGGGTCAAAATATCAAAACGTAATATACCATATATATAATATAGCTATAAACGTAAGTTAGTTGACATCTGATGCAAATATGAAATTTTATAATAATCCCTTCAGCCGTTTTGAGCAACTTTTCGCGGAAACCACGGAAACAGACAGACAGACAGACAGGAATTTTGTTGAGGGTGTTTTCGTTCATAGCTTTGCTTGAAAACGTGTGCAACCAAAATTTGGCGTGATTTGGAGCAATGCACAGACAAAACCTTAATTTTATATATAGAGAAAGCTAAGAGTAGGTATATATTAATACAAGCTGCGACGCCCGCCTTCAGCCAGGAATAGGCCAGTTTATGACAGCCCAGACTTAAAAAAATTTTTTAATAAAATTCTCATATAATTTTCGATTTATAGGTATTTTTTTTTTTGAATATGGTGAAAATCTGTATAGTGGTTTAGATTCTGAAATACGCGATCGAAACGTCTAGCTCCATCAATAGTTGACCAAACGAGGTGAAAATTTAACCACAGGGGCTTGAAATTATGTAGATTCTGACTGAATAAAAATACGTTGGTGCAGCTTGCTATTTAGAGGGGGAGGGGTCAAAAATTAAAATCTTGGCCCTTGGACCAAACTCAACCATATTTTGTATATACAGGGTGCTTCAAAAAAATGTATACACACTTTGAACTTCCATAGAAAATTTATTTACCGTTCTACAAAGTTAAATTTCAGGAAAATAGAAAAAAGCTGAAAGTCCAATGTAAATTAAACATAAATAACAAATGCTAATACTCGTTCAAATTGGTGACCTGCAGCATCAATACACCTCTGAGTACGAGTCACCACTGATTCTGTACATCGCATCAAAAACGTCCACCGAGATTTCTCTACACACTGCTTGAATCTCATTCCAAAGAATGTCTAGGTTACGTGGTTTACGTGCCTGTACACCTCATCTTTTACTGTGCCCCACAAGAAGAAATCCAGTGGTGTAAGGTCTGGAGAGCGTGCTGGAAACTCGATTGGCCCCCTACGTCCTATCCACTGGCCCGACAAATTTTGATCCAGGTAAGCTACATTTTTTTGAAGCACTTTGTTCAAAATTGACTTGACAGTTGACTGATTTCCCGTATATACAACGGGTGCTTCAAAAAATGATCAGTGAGTCACCACAAGTCTAAAAATTCAAAAAATAACCGCCAAAATTGGGGGGTAGGGTAAAAAATGAAAATCTAGGCCATTTGAAAAAAATCAACCAAATTTTGTATTCTTAATTATGATTCTCAAAGAAGCGTCCCCCACGCTTTTTGACTTAAGTTATTGGATATAAAAAAGTTTATTACAATTTTTTGTACTTTTTAGTGCAATACTGATAAAAGCGTGTTTTTTAAATTATAATTTTTAATCAATTGATGAGAGAAGAAATTACACCAAAAAAGGTGCATCCCTAAAAGCCTGGGTCGGTCCCTACATCATGAAAAGAAGAAAAAGATGGGATTTTAGGAGTCCAAGGAATCAGTTAAAAGGTGTCTTAGTTTACAGAATACACCACGTAGTACTAGTAGTAGTAGTGATAGTGATTTATTATATGTAAATAATTTCACTATTTATTAATTGGGGTTGATGCAATTTTATCTTTTTAGAAGGGGTTTTTCTTTGAGGAAATCGCCGACGCATTAACCAAATAGGCAAGGATGTCTGTCTGTCTGTTTGTCCGGCCTTTGCTAGATTATATAAGCAGAGACGATGACCAGAACAGAGATTCGTCAGCTCTCCCCTTTCTCAGACATCTGATGGCCTTTTAGGGCACCGAGATTGGAATGCGGCGTACAGAGACAGACAGACGGACATACTCATTTGCACTTGCAATAACAGAGAATCAGAAAGGGTAGAGTATTGATAAGCACAGCTCGCCGGGCGGCCTGAAATTTTGAATAATCAATGTTTGTGTGTGTATATTTATGTTTGGAATTCTTTACTTACCTGAAGCCTGTAGTTCAGTCAAATTAGACAAATCGGTGGAAAAAATCCCAAAGTTTAGGAAATGGTCTTAAACGATTCCCTTAAGGCCGGTTGTATGTCGCAAGGTAAATGCTTTTTACCACTAACCAAGGGTAGATGGTAGATGGAGGGACTGGGATGGCCAATCCCTCCCAGTCCCTTTATTTACCATCTACCCCTTGGTTAGTGGTGAAAAAGCATTTACCTTGCGACATACAACCTGCCCCTCAGACTTGAGTTAATCTGTCTCAAAAGCCCCCGAGGGTGAGGGTTGAGCTCGAGGAGAGGGGGGGGTTAAAGTTCTCTTTTTTCAGTTTTTTGCTTATAACTCGCAAACGGTTCATATTTTGTAAATAACCGTTCTATAGTAAATTAAAGAAGACAAAATTTTGCGTCGATTAAAAAAATCAAAATTGGTCCAGTAGTTCGATTTTTTTATGGAGATCCAAAAACTTTTGAATATCCCACTTTTTTCGATTTTTTCTCATTTTGACCATAAAGGAGCACGTTTTCGACAAAGACCACTCTATACATTTTTATACTAGATTAAATTTTCTACAATCTTAATTGGATAATGGTAACCCGTGCCGCAATGAGGTTAAAGATTTGAAACACTGCAATTTTTTGTAAAAAAAAATCGTAGTTTTTATTTCATAAAATGAAAAACCACTCATCCTAGAAACTTGATTACTATCTCATACTCTAGGAAATTTTATTGACTTGAACATTTACTTGGAGGACTTTTTTGATAAAACTCTTTAACATTTTCCATGACACTTTTGAGGAATCGGATCACTTCCTGTCACGGAAAATGTCCGGTCCAGTCCTAGCGCTCACCGCTAGATCGCGACCTCATACGAATAGTTTATTCAACAGTACTTTAAAACAATTGTAGTAATAATTTTTTAAGTACTCAACAGTCAAATTGTTAAACACATTGTATATTACGTGAGTCAATCAATCATGAATGAAATAATAAACCAATGAATAATGAGAGCCGAGTCAACCTATTGAGTGGCGTGAGCCATGATTTTCTTTGAATGTTATAAATGCGTCAACTCGAGTCGAGTTAATTCAGCTACCACCAAAATATGGTCTGCTCACGTGTTTTTGATTATTCATTTTCCAACACCTTATCTTCCCTCGTGGCTGGAACAATCGTCGGGTGACAGTTTCCCTCTCCTCTGACAACCATCCCCTACCAATATCCTAGTTAGCGTCGGACGCCCCCACCGCTAACACTGGCAGCCGCAACCAACTTATTCAGGTCCAAGCGATTTTACAAACCCCCACAACTTCTCACCATCTACAAGGCCCAAATCCGCCCCTGTCTCGAATACGGCTTCTCATCTGTGGAGGGGAGCCTCAAAATATTCTCTTGCTACCCTTGATGCAATTCAGAAACGAGCCGTCAGGCTAATTGACGATTCTACCCTCACCGACTCCCTCGACTCGCTGGCTCATCGAAGAGATGTCTCCCTGCCCTTTCCCTTTTCTATAGATACTATCACGGCAGGTGCTCTGATGAGATCAAATCAATAATTCCCCCCAAAGTATGCTTTGCACGCAGCACACGTTTTGCCGACTCCCAACACTCTTTTGCGGTCAAATTGGAAAAGTGCCGGACCACTTCATTCGCGAATACATATATCCCCATGACTTCAAGGAACTGGAACTCTCTCCCAGCCTCTATCTTTCCCAGCACCTATGATCTTCAAACCTTCAAAACCAGGTGCATAGACACCTACGTCTACACCCTCTCACTTAATCAACTTTCCCTTCTCTTCGGTAATGCAAGGGTCTTTCGAGATCCATAGGGGCTACACCTTTACTGGTGCACCCCTTCTTGCATTCGATTGCATTTAAAAAAAAAAAAAAAAAAAACGGCCCGTCCAGTAACAATTATTTACTAGGCTATTTATAAGGAGATATCATAAATTACTAAGACTCTTAGGGAAAAGGGATTTTTGAAAATTAAATATAAGAGAGGGGGCAGGCTTATATTAAAATCATGTCGATGGCCACATCGGCTTATTTATGCCTATATGTATAAAACAACTGTATTTGTTTATAAAATTACATTTACATAGAGCTAATTTACCTATATGAAGAATATTATGTTTGAGTAAATACATTCGAACACATGGATATTTGTTATTATTTATTTGCTCATTTGGAGAACATAAAGTAAAACAAATAAACAAAAAGACAGTATGTATAGAGAGGGTTAATTACAGAGTACAATATTGAAATATACCTAAATGCACGCAAGTATTTCTTGGGGTCAATTGAACCAAGAATAATTTTTCCACTTCAGTTTGATTCCACCAGTAGAGAAGAGCACATTCAACCATGCATGGGGTGTATTTATTATTATTATTATTAATAATATATATTGAGGCCCAACAAGTCAAGAAAAGGGATTTTGATAATCTTATTCAAGTATCGAAACGTCATTTCTTTCCGGATCAAGAAACCTACGTGATTGACACCACAAGGCCGACACAATACCCGTATAAATATTTTCCCGAATTGACCAAAGAATTTTCTCAAAATTGGCCGGATGTTCTCATCGGCGACGATCCGGTGGCGTTGTTCCCGTTGCCGGCAAGAAGAGGCGTCAATTTACTATTTATATTCGGGAATTTTCATTCTAGACACGATTATTTCTTATATCCGGTAAACAAAGTTTTATTTTATTGTGATTTAAGAGATTACCAGACCTGCTCACCATTTGGCAATATATTGTCTAAAATATCAAAACAATATTTAATGAAAAAACTGTTCCAATCGATCTTCTTATTTGAATACAATGAAGGGTGTCCTAACCGACACGAAATCTGGGTCCGTGAATTTTGGAGCCCAAGATATGGAAGAATAATTAAAATATTGATTATGCATATTTTAATAGGAAACCCAATATGCATCGTATTCCAGTGCAATTTCAATCATATAAGACGGAAACATTTTATATGCAAATAAAATATTTAGTAACTCCAATGAAAGTTTTTAAAACTATTTGGTATAAAAAATGGAACATGATTGATTGGGGTTATGCTAAAATGGAGGGTGAAAATCATATTGCAGTTTACGTGGAACCTGCTCTTATGGGGTATCCTTCTGACGCGCATAGTATTATGCAACTTTGTTTTATAGTTCGGAAAGGAATAGAACGCCCTAAATGGCAGGGCATGATTTGGTGTTTCCACTGGAAAGTGTGGGTGGGGTTGGCACTCGTCTGGGTTTCCACCGGACTGTGTTGGTATTTCATCAACAGACAAAGTTCTGTGCTTCAATCTTTATTTCAGACGTATAGTTTAATAGTTTCAGAGGGAGCTGTTTGGCTACCAAGATTGAATACTTTTTTGTCTTGTTTTATAGCTGGAATGTTGATGCTAATGTCAATTGTGCTCATCACTGGATTCCAGAGTATGCTCTATAAGAACATGCAAGTACCACTGACATATCCGCCCATCAATGATTTTGAACAAATCAAAGAGCAGAATCTCTCCATCTTATGTACTTATAATTATGCGTGCTCAATGATTTTCGGAGTGTCGCAAAATAGCGTCGCTGAGTTATTTCGAGAAATGAGACCTCAACTTTCATTAGAAGTTGAAGGAACATCCTTATATGAGGTATACGTTGACCCAAAAGTGGCGGTGATAATGGATTGCGAAACAGCGCGCACAATGATTAAACAGTATTCAAAATTTACCCAAAAGTTGCATATCGTGGAAAAGGCGATTACTTCGCTTCCGCTTTATTATGGGAAATTTCCATTCGAGAAACAACTACGGCAAATGTTGTTCTGGTATTATGAGAGTGGAATCGGTCAGTGGTCAGCCCATCTAAACCTGTGGTTGGGATTGATGAAAGCCCTCGTTATCGAGAGGAGAGTTCCCGTGGTCAGAGTTTTCACCATGGACGATCTCCAAGTTGCCTTCATTATTCTCTTTATTGGTTTGTTCGTTGCAACGTGTGTATTTCTTTTGAGTGCGTCACCTATAATTTCGCTTCTCTAAGGGACCAAGAGAACCCTTTCAGATTCATTGACCAGAGTTCTATCTTTGTGAAATCTTGTTTTACTTCATTACTGAATAAAATTTTTAAATTAAAGTGTTTTGTATTTGG
This sequence comes from Forficula auricularia, assembly GCA_024734495.1. Taxonomy (NCBI): domain Eukaryota; kingdom Metazoa; phylum Arthropoda; class Insecta; order Dermaptera; family Forficulidae; genus Forficula; species Forficula auricularia. The sequence continues at coordinate 10,982,538 of JALMQS010000064.1, forward strand.
TACTAAAACAGAATTTAAGTATAATTAATTTATTTATTTCGAAAAAATGCTGATGGGAAAACCAATGCAAATCCAGATGATCGACAATTTCAAGCATTATTGGATAAAGATGCATGTCAAACTCAAAAACAACTTGGAGATAGATTAAACGTTGATTTCAGCAGACAATTTTCGATCTTTTAAGATTTTAATTCAAGATAACTCACAATTAAACTCTAAAAAAGTTAAAGTCATGTTTAACAGATATTGGGAAGTGTTTCTTCAGTTTACCACTTGTTTCTATCGATGGCACACACACTTTCTGATCAGCACTTCATGGAAAATTGGTTCTCTGAATATGTTTTGCCTCAAAACGGAGAGAAATTTGCTGAAAGATGGGGAAAATGGGTATCTAGTGATGGACATTACTAATGAATAAAATCACTTTTGATGTTTCTTTTGAAATTAACGTGTTGCCCGGCTTTTAGTATGTTGAATTGTTAAATCAACTTTTTAACGGTTTCAAACTATGTAACCTATAATATTCTTGATATGTGATGTGTAATTGTTAATAATTTCATGCACCATAAATTAATTATTATTTATTTGTCAATGTGTCACTTCAATAACCTTCTGTCACGATCCAATATAATTGTTGCATGACATTCGTCACTACGAATTTTCCCATAAGCTTAAGAATTGGTATGAGTTTGATGTGAAAAACAAAGTCCAGATGATCGACGATTTCAAGCATTATTGGATAAAGATGGGTGTCAAACTCAAAAACAACTGGGAGATAGATTTAACGTTGATCTCAGCAGACAATTTTCGATCTTTTAAGATATTAATTCGATAACACACAATTACACTCTTGAAAAAGTTGAAGACATGATTAACAGATCTTGGGAAGTGTTTCTTTAGTTTAGCACTTGTTCCTATTGATAAAACACACACTTTCTGATCAGCACTTTATGGAAAATTGGCTCTCTGAATATGGTTTGCCTTAAAATGGAGAGAAATTTACTGAAAGATGGGGAAAATGGGTAACTAGTGATGGACTATATAAAATCACTTTTGATGTTTCTTTTGAAATTAACGTGTTGCCCGGCTTTTAGTATGTTTAATTGTTAAATCAACTTTTTAACGGTTTCAAACTATGTAACCTATAATATTCTTGATATGTGATGTGTAATTGTTAATAATTTCATGCATCATAAATTAATTATTATTAATTTGTCAATGTGTCACTTCAACAACCTCTGTCACATTAGAATCCAATATAATTGTTGGATGACATTCGTCACTACGAATTTTCCCATAAGCTTAAGAATTGGTATGAGTTTGATGTGAAAAACAAAGTCCAGATGATCGACAATTTCAGGCATTATTGGATGAAGATGCGTGTCAAACTCAAAAACAACTTGGAGATAGATTAAACGTTGCTCTCAGCAGACCTTTTAAGATTTTAATTCATGATAACACACAATTACACTCTTGAAAAAGTTGAAGACATGTTAACAAATCTTAGGACGTGTTTCTTCAGTGTTTGCATTTGTTCCTATCGATAACACACACACTTTCTGATCAGCACTTCAAAAACGTACGAAGATATGGAAAATTGGCTCTCAGAACATGGTTTACCTCAAAACAGAGAGACGGTATCCGGAAATTTGCTGAAAAATGGAGGAATTGTGTAGATAGTGATCGACATTACTATGAATAAAAGCACTTTTGGTGTTTCTTTTGAAATTAACGTGTTTCCTGGTTTTTAGTATGTTGAATTGTTAAATCAACTTTTTAACGGTTTCAAACTATGTAACCTATAATATTCTTGATGTGTGATGTGTAATTGTTAATAATTTCATGCACCATAAATCAATTATCATTAAAAATGTTCAAACTGTCCGATTTGGTGTGTATTGCCCCATATCTACCTAATATACTTATGCGTAATTTGGTAATTTTGATGTTAAAATTATGTTTATAAATATATTATTTGTGTACCTATCTATAGCTGTGACATGGAAAAATTTTAAATAATATTTATGCTTTGACTAATGCCTCGTCAACAATGCACACATTATCTAGTCAATGTATACATTATCTAGCCAATGTGCGCATTATCTAGTAAATGTGTACATTATCTAGTCAATGTGTATATTAACTAGTTATAGTGTGCATTTTATTATATTATATTATACAATTGATACTTTGCCTAAAATTTCACGTAGAATTATGCACATCTAATTGTCAATGTATCTACTTATCTACTTTAACTGTAACATATTATGTTTATATTGAAAAAATTTGATTGTTTTTTTAATGCTTATAAATAAATACAAATATTTTATAGAACAATCTATAGAAATGTTTTTATCAAAATTCCAGAAGTTTCATTATCCTTTTTAACCGACTTAAAAAAAGGAGGAGGTTCCCAATTCGACAGAATTTTTTTTGTGTCTATATTACCTGATATCTTCGCCAATTGTGAGCCGATTTTGATTATTTTTTTTGCATTGGGTTCAGTCTAGTTTCCCATTGGTCTCGATTTTTTTTTATTGGCATTGGACCTTTTTTGCTATGTTTGTTTAGGCATAACTTCTTTGTTTATGAACCGATTTCGATGATTCTTTTTATATTGGAAAGAGGGTACCTTAGGGGTGGTCCCATATTTATTTGCTCAAGTTCTGATGATATGATCAATGACGAAATAACGTAAATCTCCAATTCTTATGAGCAAATAATCGAAATTATAATAAATCAAATCTTTTATAGAATAATCTTAAAACCCGTAAACGTTTCGAGAGAATTTCTATATTTATGAATATAATTTTATTATCATTTTCTGGGGGGAGGATGAGAGGAGGAGATGGGAGGGAGATTGGAGGGTAATTAAAACCAATCGACTTGATTGGGGAATAATGGAATTGAAATAATTATCGGAAAAGAGGTTTTTTTATCTAATTAGATTTTTCCTCTTATTAAAAACAAGGACTAAAAGATGAATAAGGACACTCGATGGTGGAGAAGTAATCTCCGGAATCGAAGCAAAAATACAATGTATACATTAATTAATGTAAAATAATTGGTTTAATAAATTTATCATTTTCTGGAATGATGGAGGAGATGGAGGAATAATGGAATTGGAATAATTATCGGAAAAGAGGTTTTTTTTCTTTAATTAGTTTTTTCCTCTTATTAAAAACAAGGACTAAAAGATGATCAAGGACAGTCGATGGTGGAGAAGTAATCTCCGGAATCGAAGCTCAAAAACAATGTATGCATAAATTCATGTAAAATAATTGGTTTAATAAAATTTAATAAATTTTTTTCTTAAATTTTTCTTATCATTGTCTCGGATTGATTGGTGGGGATTAATTGGATGGATTAATTTCCGCAATATGGTATTGGAATAATTATCGGAAAAGAGGTTTTTTTTCTTTAATTAGTTTTTTCCTCTTACTAAAAACAAGGACTAAATATGATCAAGGACACTCGATGGTGGAGAAATAATCTCCGGAGTCGAAGCTAGAATACAATGTATATATACAGAAAATGATACTACTATAGTAGTATCATTTTCTGACTCCGACGCTTTCTCTTACGAGAGGCATGCAATGTATTATATTAAGTCACTATTAATAACATCACTTAAAAGAGAAAAACAAAAATAATTTTTAGAAAAAAAATAAAACCGACTTTAAAAAAATTAAATTCAACAAATAAAATAATAAAACTCAATAATAAAGTAAAATGCACTAAAAGGTATAAAATAATAATCTAATTTAGTTACGACTAAACGATTAAATATTAACATGAAATCACTTTTTGAAGTCGGTACTAAACAAACTAAATGAACGAGCGTACCCGCCAATCGTACTAAGTAAAATTAAATTAACCCTCGACTCAAGATTAATCTTACAGAGGGTTAAATTTTATTTTATTTCATTTTAATATAATACATATAGTTGTGTTTATGATTTGAATTTTGATTCAAATTTTAATTGATAAATATTGTTAAGGTTCAATATGTATTAATATATATGTAAACTGTGTATGTAAACTGAGCAAAACAAATAAATAAATAAATAAATAAATAAATAAATAAAAACATCGTAACTTAGGTATGCGGATTATGGGAGATTACCTGAATCCATTGTCAGCCATTGAAGACAATCCATTTTTCGGGACTCCCTTTTAAAACTTACTTTTCATAATTCATTCATATAAACAATATATATATATAAAAGCCATTGTCATGTCATGTGGCGCATCAAAGAACGATGTGGTGAGAAAAAGCAACTAATAGTTAGATTGTCAAATTTTTCAAATAAAATATCTCTATATTCTCTATCTATAATATCTCTATATATTAATATTAATATATTCCTCTATATAGCTTAGAATATTAGATTTACGGCGTGTCTCATTTGAAATTTTAAAATATATATTATATTTAAAATATATATTATACCGGGAAAATTAATTTTTTTTTGAATTTAAGAAACATATAAATTCTTGAAATTTTAGCAGTCAAATTAATTTTAAAATATAAATATATATTATATATATTTAATTTACAATATAAGTATTAATGAGATATGATTTAATGGAATAATGAGAATAATTCTTATTAGTTGAATAAAAGATTTCACTGTCGATGGTAACAGAATTGTTTTTATTTTAGGTTAAAAAATAAAATAAAATGAGAGAGTCTTCTGTTTTTTAATAATTTTTAATAATTTTAATAATTAAAAATTATTTTATTAAAAAACAGAAGACTCTCTCATTTTATTTTATTTTTTAACCTAAAAAGAATAATTCTTAATTTATTACTGCGCGGCTAATTTGAAATTTTAGTAGATAAACAAATTAATTTTAAAATTATTATATTTAATTTAGAGATTATTTTTAGATAAATTTAAATATTGAAATGTATTATTAAAAAAGTAGAAAAATATTAGTAGACAAATATATAAATCCTTTAAATTTTAATAGAAAAATTAATTTTAAAATATTATATTTTTGAAAACGCGATATTTAATTAAATATCTCGATTTAAATATCGAGATATATTTTAAAATATCGGTAATTTAACTCATAATCAATTTTTAGATCCAAATATATTTAATTTCGTCTGCACAAATTATTTGTATGCAATTTAACCAAGTCGTTCAACTAACCCCGGTGACTCGGCTTTTGAACTCGCGATATTTAATTTATTATCCCGATTAAAAATATGGGAATAATTTTAAATTGTCGAGGATTTTATGCAGTTTAGATTTCTGAAGATGAAACTAATTGTTTCTACCTATTTAATATTTATTAAGCTAAAACCAATTTGACAACTGGCTATCAAGCCGAGTTGACGGAGGTAGCGCCCTCTGCTGAGAAAAAAAAGAGTGTGCGTACGAAAAACTATAACGTTGTCATTCGTTGAATGAATTTCACTACCCATAATTTCCCATACCGGGCTCCTTATATGCAAATCGATTCTTACGGAGTAAACTCCAAAAATTATTAAAATAACTAATTATGGGACGTCGTTGTTTAGCTGATTTATGCCCACAAAGAATGGTTAAACAATGCGGTAATATCACATTATTTAGGTAAGTAATAATCTCTTATCAATCTATTCTATAATTCTATTCTATAATAAAATATATATATATTATATAGTTTTCCAACCGATCGTGAGCTTCGAGAGAAATGGCTAATAGCCATATCTCGAGACGCTGCCCGCCAGGGCCACCAGCTCGGAGCACGCCTGGTACTGCTATCTTACCTTAATATAATAATGAAATAGGTTTCCAACCGATCGGGAACTTCGAGAGAAATGGTTGTATGCTCTAATAAAGTATTTATAAAGCATTTACTGATATTTTTTTAATCTTTCTTTGATCAAAATTCATTATTCAAAAAAATATTTTTTTCAAAACATATAATTACGGACAGCTAATAATCACATCTCGAGACGCTGCCCGCCAGGGCTGCCTGCCCGGAGGGCCGAGCGGTGCCGGGCGTGCCTTAGGCACGCCGGGTACTGCTCGTATAGTGTAGTTGTATGACCAAAAGATGAAAAGAAAACAGATGAGATCAAGGTATTTTGCTAGCAAAAAGAATCTAGCATACGAGGGTGAACCGCGATTGGAATTAGGTGTACACCGTCTTTTGGAATTATTTGGGATTCATTAGATAATCTAAAAAATGATTATAAATAATTTTATTAAATATCTACTCTTATTAAAACGAGCAAAAATTGTTTGTATATATATATATATATATATATATATTTGTATCATTGGTTCTATTTTGAAAATCGGCCCTACCGATTTTGATGAAACAAAATCTATTAACAAGTTTTGAGGATGAGAAAGCGATCTGGCTAGGTCTGGACCTCAGACAAATTTAATCTTAATTGATCTTTTCTTAATTAAAGTAATTATTGACAGATGAAAATCTCAATAAAAAAGTTTGTTTACATTTTTTTTTCAATTATGTTTTATTTTTAATTGGTTTTTTAATTTTAAAACCCACTAATAGGTTATAGCAAATATTAATATATTATATCAAAATTAGGAAAAAAAAAAACAAACGTCGAGTTTGATTCATAAAATGTAAATGTTTGGCAGCGACTTCAAAAATTAATTTCATGTTAATATTTCGTCTTTTATTTGTAACTAAATAAGATAATTATTTTATACCTTTTAGTGCATTTAATTTTATTTTTAAGTTATTATTATTTTATTTGTTGAATTTAATTTTTTTTGAAGTCGGTTTTATTTTTTTTTTTATAAAACGTTAATAATAAATTTTTTTTTTTTTTTACAAATTTTATTAAACCAATTATTTTACATTAATTAATGTATACATTGTATTTTTGCTTCGATTCCGGAGATTACTTCTCCACCATCGAGTGTCCTTATTCATCTTTTAGTCCTTGTTTTTAATAAGAGGAAAAATCTAATTAAATAAAAAAACCTCTTTTCCGATAATTATTTCAATTCCATTATTCCCCAATCAAGTCGATTGGTTTATTCATCTCCTTTCAATTCATTCCCATTCAATCCATTCCTCAATAATAAAATTTAAATTTCCTAATTTTAATAAATGTTATTTGTTATGAAATATTAGTGGGTTTTAAAAAAAATATTTTCACTTAATTGTAACCAAAAAAAAAAAAATCAAACAGATACCTACGCCAAAGAAGTTTCACTTCAAAATATGAAAATCACTTTATTGAAAAACTTTTCAAAATACACAAAATCAATTTACATGATAAATATACATACATATATTGCACAAAATACAAATTGTGTAAATAATAAAATCTTAAAAACAATAACATTTATATTTTTATTATAAAGTTCGACTTTTTCATTCATTTTCATTCTGTCTTTTTTTTCATAATGCAAAAATTACCTTACTTTATTCTTCACTTATAACCTAAACACAGGCTAATTCTTAAGTTTCTCCGGAGTTTTGGAGATTGATAGAAGAGCAATCATTACGGATATACACCGGAGATGATCATTTCAATTAATAAATCATAATACAATACCAAGTTTCAGCCAGTTTGCCGTAAAACGATCAGAAAATAGAATATGGTTTATTTTCATCAGTGTGTGTTTTGGTTATGATTGCCCTCTATCGGCTAAGTTTACCAATAAAATTTGGAAAGATACCCTATCCAATGATTGAGCATTTCGGCTGGTTGTTGTCCCATAGGTATATCTCCAAAATCCCGCAACGAATTATGAATCACCTTGTAACAAGCTTTGTTTCGATTTTTCTGTTGATGTTAATGTTGAAGTAAAAACCCGGTTTTTAGTAAAAAAAGGTTCTTACTAGTTAATTGTTATAATGTATTGTGTGAGGGCGCCAATGGTTATAGTTAGAGTTTCAAGGGGGTGTTCTGTCCCTGTTCGGGCGCCAATAGAGGTTGATAAATAATTATAACAAGATGTATTATATAATACAAGGTTTATTGAGAATAGGTACAGAGGAAGGGTAGCCAGATATGTGACAGGTCTCTCGATCGTATGTCATCCGCCCTGATTATCAGAGACTCATTGTTTAAGTATAATTACAATCAGGTCAAGATTTGCAAATTCAGCAATTACATAAGTCTATTGCTTCCGCGTAGGCTTATGTAACATGTCGAAAAGGCATATCACAACACTAGTTAAAACGTGTTTCACTGAATACCTTTGTGGCAACTAGAGTTTATTGATGTTGGTTGAGTTTGGTCCAAAGGTCTAGAATCTTTATTTTTGGCTTTATGCCTTATCGAAAATGTCAAAAATTACATCGTCTACAACTTGGCTTCTAATTTTTGACATTTTCGTTTAAAAACACCCAAAATTAGGCGGAAGAGCAAAAATGAAGATTCTAGACCTTTGGACCAAACTCAACCAACATCAGTAAATTCTAGTTGCCACAAAGCTATTCAGTGAAACGCGTTTTAACTAGTGAGAACCCGTTCTTACTAAAAACGGTTTTACTGTAACATTAAACAAAAAAGCACTGTTAAAGGTACTAGGATAAGGTGGTTACAAGCTTTCTTTGTTGAACTTTTTAAATCCTGAGGGAAGCTTCCCCGAAACGTCGATTTTTAAAAGAATGGAAAATTATTATTTGTGCTTAGCTTTCATCAATTCTGAAATAAAAATGGTATAATATCGTCCATTTATGTTACAATAAACAAGCATAAAATATTGTATTTGATATTATAATCGTAGAGTAAAATATTTGTCTTTATTATTATGAAGTAAAAAATAAATTTAATCTCAATATTTAATTGTATATTTAAATTGTTATCACAAAATATTAGACGAGCTATAGTTAACGAGTACAGGCATGTTTGTAGTTAGGAATTTCTTAAGGAGGGGTTTTTGAATACAGAGTGATCCGCAGTGAGATAAGTCCAATTTGATATACGACCATTGTTTGGACGGAAAAATGTTGTTCGGAATACGATTATCGGAATAATCAAGGAAATCTTTACTAATAAGTACCACCCAAACAAACCCTAATTGCATTGTCTGGAATGACCCGAAAGTTTTTTGGTGTAACAGAATTCCTTGGATATATTTTTGATAAACGTCGAACCAGGTCCAATTAGGGAAAAGAGACAGGAATAAAATTGTGTTTGAATTTATGTATTTTAGAATTCAACAGTTTGTAAATGATTTTTAAAACACATCAATTTATTATATAGGGTGGGGCACAGCAAGCTGCTTATTTAGAAATTAAATTAAGAAAAAAGTAACGCAGATATATATTTAATTCTTTGAACAGTATCAAGTACAACGGTTAAATTTTAAGTTTACACAGTTTTAAAGATATCAGGCAGATTTCTCAATAGACTACGTCATCTCCTTGAGGGGCGTTCTGCACTGGCCAGCGCGGTCGCTTGATTTATCCCCCTAAGACTATTTTTACGGGGCTATCTAAAATCCCTTGTCCACAACGATCATCCTAGAACCCTCATAAAAAATAAGTTTCTAAGAATCAAAGCGTGGGTCATTTAAAAATCCTTAATGGATCAGTGTTCGGACCCGCGGGTTCGCCACCACAGTCCAATATTTACTTTTTACCCCCTATAGCCCCCTCCTCGTCCTGATTACGTATGTATACATGCCTGAACGAATGTCTTTTATAATAAATTTTCATCAAATAGAAACATTTCACTCGAGAAACTCATATCACAAAATATTGTATATCAATCAACAAATACCTACATTAAAATGTGAGTATTGTTTTGCCGGGATAGACGGTAAAAATTAATATCAACACTTGAGATCAAAAGGAGAGTTCTCTTAATAGGAACTCTCACCTTATAATAATTATAGTGAATAAAAAAATACAATTCCACGCGAGTTATCAAAAATATAAAAATATATAGGTATTTTTTTTTTAAACAAAAACAAAAGATATTGATTATTTTTTTTCTTTTAATTCCTTCGGAAATATTGATCTCGTGTAGTTACTTACGATGACGAAAAAATACAAATTGATACCTGAAACAAAAAATAAATAAACATGTTTACTTGGGTGCATGACTGGTATCGCCGTCTGGTGGTTCTAAATAGAGTATTTCTGCCTAATTTATAACCAAGTAAATAGATGGGTTTCAGCTTACATTAATTGCTGGAAAATATTTTTTTACTAGTATCGTTGGGTATGGTGAGGGACAACTTTTTGGTGGCCGAAAAAAATCGAAGTTTTCAGTTTTTTGGCTTAAAACTCGAAAAAAGTTCACTTTTGAATATCCCAAAACCCGCACTTTTTTCGATTTTTTCGATTTTGACCATAAAGGAGCACGTTTTTCAACAAAGACCACTCTAAATATTTTTAAGCTACATTAGAACTGCTACAATAAAAATAAAGTTTCATCTTAATTGGATAATGGTAACTTGTGCCGCAATGCGGTTGAAGTTTTGAAAAACTTCAATTTTCAAAAAATCGCAGTTTTTCTTTTATAAAATGAAAACTACTCATACTAGAAACTATATTTCTATCTCATTCTGAAATTTTTATTGACTTGAAAGTATATTTGAACAACTTTTTTGATAAAACTGTTAGATTTATAGATATCCAGTGTTTTCCGCATTTTCCGGACATGATATGATCCAAATCCTCAAAACTGTCATGAAAAATACCGGATATCTATAAATCTAAGACTTTTATCAAAAAGTGATTCAAGTACATTCTAGTCACAAAATCTCTAGAGAATGAAAGAAAGAAATTAAGTTTCTAGGATTAGTGGTTTTTTATTTTATGAGAGGAAAAACTGCGATTCTTTAAAAAAAATTTTGTTTTTTCAAAATTTCGGCCTCATTGCATTTTTTGAGTTAATATTCATTAGATGAAATTTTGTTAGCCGTTTAATCGCGTTTAAAAATGTTTAGAGTGGTATCTTCCTCCCCAAGCTGCTCCTTCATGTCAAAATGGGAAAAACCCATTTTTCGTCTGTATTCAATGTTATTAGAGAAAATGCAGAGCAAATTTGCCAAATTCAACCGCCTACAACGCTGTGATCGTTTCGATATCCCCTCCAACATACCCGCAGCAACTATTGGTATCTGTCAGTTGGTAAACAGCGCTAATTGGTGGTCAAAATAAAAACTAACACATTCGGGTCATATTTATTTTTATTTTATAAAAAGAATTATTAAAAAAAAAAATATTTAATGCTAGCTCGGGTTCAGTTCAAATTTCCGCTGCAAATCGACTTTAATCCGATCCCTACATAGAATGAGAAAAATTAATTAATAAATAGTATCGTAAAAGTCAAAAATAAATAAATAAATAAATGCGTTTATTTAAATATTCTTCAGAATCTCAATTTTGAAAAATTATCCTCGGCATGATTGATAACTGTACAGCTAATTCGTTTGTTTTAGTTATATTTTTGACCACGAGATTGCGTAGTGGCAAAAACCATTTTATCAATAGTAAATTACAAGAATTAATTGAAATACTAGATAAGTTTCACATAAATAAATCAAAATATATTTTATGAGTTTTATCTCGATATAGAGAATAATAAATATATTTTAGCACAAGAACAGACTTTCTACGACTTTTAAGTTACTTACCAGTAGTCACTAATGACGATGGCAAGAGTATAACTCGAATGGCTGTCAATTATAAATGGATTATGATAAATGTTATTCCAAGTAGAAAATAGAGCAGCGTATATACAGTGTGAACAACATTCCAAAACATAAAAAATATTTTTCTTTTCTAAAAAAACAAAAACAAAAAAAATATATTATTTTTTGATAATATTAACAACAACAACAAAATCAATAGTGTAAATATTTTTATATAAGATGGGGCAGAGTATTTTGCTTATTTTAGAAATTCAATTAAGACAAAAAATTATCAAAGATATAGTTTTAAATCTTTTGAACAGCATCAAGTAAAACGTTTCGTGAGCGCCTTCAACAATATGGGTTAATGAAAACAGAGGTGTAATTTTCCTTTTGTGATTATTTTAATTGATTTATTGACCTCACATCCTAGATTAAAATCCATACCTAATGTTTACAGTTAATTTTCGGTAGCTCTATATTATAGGTACTATGATTAGTACATACGAGGAAGCGAAAAAATGTTTCCCCTGTCGACTGTGGTCAGAGTTGTGTATGAAAGTCAAAATAGAATGAGACATTAAAGATATAACAAACCTTTATTTTTCCACATAGGTACCAAGTAAATATTGAGACATTTGTCATATCGTTTAATAAGCTTCAAAAGCCCTCCAGGAAAATCAGGCTTTGCATACGGAAGAAGCGTTGAACGGCTTGTTTCACTCGTATTAGAGCCTTCCAAAGCGCTCGAGATTTGTCTTCAAAGCCGGAAACAGATGGAAGTCGCTTGGTGCGAGATCAGGACTGTATGGCGATAGTGTAGGCGCTCCCAACCAAGAGTTGCAATATGGTTTTGCGTTGCCCTCGCCGAATGTGGTCTGGCATTGTCATCCAACAGCAGAACGCCAGATGTGAGAAGGCCAGCCGCTTTTTCCGAATCGCCTTCTTTCAATTTCGACAGGGTGTCACAGTAGCGCGTAGTATTGATGGTTCCAACCTCCAAAAAGTCCAGCAACAAAAACTCCTTGGGCGTCCTGCAGAAAACTGTGAGGAGCACTTACCTGCAGAGGGAGTTGTCTTGTCCTTTCGGACAGGTGATGACGGATGTTTCCACTCCATAGATGCGGCCTTCGATTCTGGCGTGAAATGGTGGACCCACGTTTCGTCCCTCGTCACAATCCGAAACAGAAAGTCATTGCCATTCTCATGGTAACGCACGAGATGTTCCAGGCTGACCCCCATGCGTTGTTCCTCTTTGTGTGTCGAGGTCAATTCGTCGGGGCAATTCCATCGTGCTGACACTTTTCTGTATCGAAGAATGTCGTGGATGATGTTTTGAGCTCGCTCTGCAACAGCGCCATCTGCTTGATTTGCAGCGACCTCTACCCAATGGTGTATCGGTGACTTGCGCGTTTTCCTGCTGTGTCGCCTTTCGCCCATAGCCGTTCAACGCTTCTTCCATATGCAAAGCCCTGAATTTTTCTGGAGGACTTTTGAAGCTTATCAAGCGATATGACAAATGTCTCAACGTACTCGGGTAATGGAATAATAAAAATAAAGGTATGTCATATCTTTAATGTCTCATTCTATTTTTTGACTTTCATACACAACTCTGACCACAGTCGACATGGGAAACTTATTTTTCAACTTCTCCTCGTACAATCCAGCTTATAATAAATTTCCGGCCGACACAAATAAATGATAACCTGGTATATATAAATAGATTTTGAATACTTACACTTATCAATCCGACTAATAATATTAAATTAGTTAGTAGAATGAAAATATGCACCCCTCCGATTATGCCTGCCACATGGTCAATTGAATCCTGAAGACCTGAAACAATTCAATTTTTTAAGATAAGATATCTTTTTGGATTGAATGGAAATTTTGAAATGTGTTTTGTGTGTAGGTACACTTACCAGGTAAGTCGGGAAAAAGGGATGTTGAATGTTTCCAAGTAGAGGATGACATAAACGGCTCCGAAAATGAAGAACGAGGACTGTGCCTGAAACAACAAACGGATCCGTTAAAACCGGCACTACAAAATACCGAGGGTTTTTTTTTTTGTTTTGTTTTTTATAATGATACTTGATACAAGAAGAAGTTGCACCAAGAAGGTACAACCTCTGTAGTCCGTGGTGGACCCTTGTAACGTGAAGATAAGGGGAGATTTGGGGATTGATAGCAGTCGAAGGTATCTGAGGATGCTGGTCTTGAAAGATTGAAGGCCATAAGTTTCTGGAAAGACGGCCGGGGGAAGAGAGTTCCAGTCTCTAGATGTCATAGGGATAAATGAATTGGCGAATGCATTTGTTCGATTAGTATCCAGTTTAAGGTGAACCGAGATTGGAATTAGGTGTACACCGTCTTTGGAATTATTTAGAATTCGCCTTCTGAATTCATTAGATAATTCATTAAGTTTTCTACTTGGAAGAAAAGTGGAAGTAGGTGTACACGATTTTAGCTCCGCAGTCTACCCTCGCAAAATACTATCTAATACTCTTATTAAACGAGCAAAAATTGTATATATATATATTTATTAATATCTTAGTTCTATTTTTGAAAATGGCTCTAACGATTTGGATGAAATTCACGGGTTAGGGAATTTTTAGTTGATATTATGATCTGTCACGGTCTCATCTTCGGCTAAGTTGCTTTTGATGGGTTTTTTTGATAATTGAAATAATTATTCACAGGTGGTTGTCTCGATAAAAATGTATATTTATATTTTTATTCAATTTTTTTTAATAAATAATTGTTTTTTTTTTGAATTTTAAACTACAAAAAGATCATAACAATTATTATTATATATTAAAAATTTGGGCAATTTAATGATTTAAAAATCGAGTTTTTTAAATCCTACAAATATTATATATTAGAATTTGACAATTTAATTAATTATAAAATCGACAAACGTATTTAATTAAAAAAAAATTATATGGTATTTATTTATATACTTGTACCTATATACACAATTATACATAATCTGAGGGCCAATGGGGTTCAGGGTGGTGGGTTCCGGGGCGTATTCTATATATATAGCTTTTAATTGAAGCAAAAAGTTACCGAGCATCGCTCGGTGCTCCAGGCACTACTCTATTAAATGAGCAATTTATTATATATAGAATCGATTTCTCGAAAAACAGCTCTAACGATTTCGATGAAAATCACGAATATGATCGAGAAATAAATTTCAAATTGTTAAAGCAAAAATGAATATTTTTTAACCGACTTCAAAAAAGGAGGAGGTTCTCACTTGATTTTTTTCTTTTTTTTTGTGTGGTTATTACCCTCATATCACTAGAACCGATTTTGATAAATTTTTTGCATTGTCTAGTCTAGCTCCACTGGTCTCGTTTTTTTCATTGGTATTGACCTTTTTTTATAATGTTTGTTCAAGCATATCTTTCGTTCGATGATTCTTTATATTGAGAGGGTACCTTTTAGGGGTGGTTCCAAATTAATTTGGTCAAGTTCTGATGATATGATCAACGACGAATTAACGTAAATTTCCAATTTTATGAGCAAATAATCGAAATTATAATAAATTAAATCTTTAATAAAAAAAAAAAAATTTAAGAAAAAATAGTTCGACTTCAAATGTAACAAGCCGCACTAAAAGGTATAAAATAATTATTATCTTATTTTTATTACAACTAAAAAGACAAATATAACATATGAGTTTTTTGAAGTCGGTGCCAAACAAACTATAATTTTATAAGCGAGCGTACCCGCCAAACGTACTAAGTAAGATCCGTCGAGTGATTCATAAAAGGTATATGTTTGACAATCGACTTAAAAAAGTAATTTCATGTTAATATTTTGTCTTTTAGTTGTAACTAAATAAGATAATAATTATTTTATACCTTTTAGTGTATTTTATTTTGTTGCATTTAATTTTTTTTGAAGTCGGTTTTATTTTTTTCAAAATTTTTATTTTTATCTTTTTAGTGATGTTATTAATAGTGATAATATCATCAGAACTTGACCAAATTAATAGTGCACCATCCCTAAGATACCCTTCCAATAAAAAATCATCGAAATCGGTTCATAAACAAAGAAGTTAGTCCTGAACAAACAAACCTAAAAAGGTCTAATACCTATGAAAAAAATGGGACCAATCGGAAGGTAGACTGGACCCAATGCAACAAAAATATTCAAAATCGGTCCACAATTGGCGGAGATATGAGGTAACATAGGCACAAAAAAAAAATTCAGTCGAATAGAGAACCTCCTTCTTTTTTTAAAGTCGGTTAAAAACAATATTAAAGCGTTCATTTAAAACCCGCAAACGTTTCTAGAGCATTTCTATATTCATGAATTGAATTTTATTATCATTTTCGATTCATTCGCCCGAAGCTTTCTCTTACGAGATGCATGCAAGGTATTATTTAACATGATACTGATATTAAGTCACTATTAATAACATCACTAAAAAGAGGAAAAATAAAAATAATTTTTATAAAAAAATTCAAACTAACAATTAAAATAATAATAACTTAAAAAATAAAATAAAATACACTAAAGGTATAAATCTTTTATTTAGCTAACGACGAAATATTAACATGAAATTACTTTTTGAAGTCGGTGCCAAACATATACATTTTATGAATCGCACGACGGACCTTAATAATACGTTTATGGCACGCTTGCTTATATAGTTTGTTTGGCACCGACTTCAAAAAGTAATTTCATGTTAATATTTCGTCGTTTAGTTGTAACTAAATAAGATAATAATTATTTTATACCTTTTAGTGTATTTTATTTTATTTTTGAGTTTATTATTATTTTATTTGTTGAAGTCGGTTTTATTTATTTATTTTTTTTTTATAAAAATTATTTTTATTTTTTTCTAATGTTCCTAAAAATGGAATTATATAAGGAATTAGTCCTTAATGAATAATATTTTGAGATTTTAAATCAGTATCTATAGTAAATAAAGTAAAAATAATAAATCGAACAGTTGTTTTTTTTTTTGATTTTTCAATTTAATGAATTTATTTTTATTTTTTTAATCTTTTTTATCCTTCACATAATTTAAATATTCTGTATGGTATTTAAAATATAGTTGAAAATATTTTCAGTGAATTCCTATATTATAGGTGACGTCAATTAACTATGGTCTCATACTTAATAGCAGTAAATTGCACTCATATTATTCACTTTGGTTTGATTATTTATTTAATAAATGAGTGGGTGAGCTGGATTCTTTTATTAGAATGGGATCGGGAAAATGAATAAAAAGGGCGGATAGGAAGAATTCCTCAGACTGGTAGAGGTTAATTCTTAATATCAATTATTCTAGGATTGTCAATACTTTAATTATTGCACTGGAATTAAAACGTTACTCGTTATTATATACCATACTCTGGAGGCACCGAGCGATGCCCGGTAACTTTTTTCTTCAGTTAAAAGCTTTATTTTAATATTATTTTAAATTTAAAATTTGATAAAAATGTCGATTTTACCGTTTTCAAATTAAAAAAATACAAATATATATAGTATATTAATTCGTTATCTTTCTTTCAGCTTAATTTATTATACATATTTCAAATTTATTCAATAAATTCTATTTATAAAATACATAGCTATATATAATATATTCAATTATTTCCACACTTATAATAAAGTCTAATTCAAAAATGTTCATTTTAATAAAAGTAAAAGCAAAGATTTTTAAAATAGTTCTATAGTCCAGTGGTAGAGGTGTTCTCTGATGCAAAAGAGGTCTCTGGCTCTAATCTGACATGCGTCAAATCTAATTTTTTTTTTATTGAGATTTTCATCTAATAATAATTACTTTAATTAAGAAAAATCAATTAAGATAAATTTTGATGAGGTCCAGACCTAGCCAGATCGTTTTCTCATCCTCAAAACTTGTTAATAGATTTTGTTTCATCAAAATCGGTAGGGCCGTTTTCAAAATAGAACCAAGATACAAATATATATAAATAAATAAATATATAAATAAATATACAATATTTACTCGTTTAATAAGAGTAGATAAAAAAGCAATTATTTTGATTTTGAGATTTCTAGACATCTCAATTATTTATTATTTATTTATTCATTCAGAATTCAGAAGACTTGGGGAAATTATTGACAAATAATTTTAGAATTTAAGAATAAAATTAAAAGATTATTTTCACTAATTATGAATCAAATGACAATCATTTTTAATTTAATGATTGATTTGAGTTTTATGAAATAGAGAAGGTATTTAGGTAAAATCTAAAAATATTAAATCAAAAAATAAATATCAGTTTTCCATATTTATTTATCATTTCAAAATATTATTAATTCACTGAAACTGCGTGTCGAGTCATGAACATATTTCCCTTTTTTTCTCCAATTTATATCTTTATTAGTAACCAGCTGCAAAGCCCGCCTTCGGCCTACGCTAGCCCTGAGCTCCGTAGTGGCTTTTGAAATAAAATAAGTATTTAAATTTCCTAATTGTTTTCTATACAATACTTGTTTGTGTAATACTTATAATATTAGAGACTTTTTTATTTTAATTTTCTCATAAATTTAACAATTTAGTCCAATAAAAAAGAACTTTCTACGATTTTAATTATTTATTCTAAATAGTAATTGTTAACCAGTGATTATTGATACTAATTAAGTTTTTATTTAAAAATAAATTTAATTATTAAAATAACCCAATTAAAATAAACAACTTTCAATTTATATATATTTTATAAATAATAGTGTATGTATAGTTTTATGGGAGTATATTTACTGAGTGACGTATACATATCGGCTTAGATAAAATAAGGCAGATAAAACTTATTATTATTATTACTTTAGTATTCTGTATTTTTCTCAAATGAGAATTTTATAGATTATTTCAGTTTTGTCTAAGAATAAAATTTTAAATGTTAAATATCATATAAGGTAAGCGAAGGTGTATGGAAAAGCCATTGGGTCATTTTTCAATATATTTAATAAATGTAGATCAAGCAGAGATACCCTCATTTATTTTTCTTTACTTAATTACCCTAGCGTTGAATCAGTTCTTCGCATTAGAAACACACACATTTTAGTACAAGAAGGAACTTTCTACGACTTTTCATATACTATATCTCCTCTTTTAATTATTTAAGTAACTGGGCACCGAGCGATGCTCGGTAACTTTATACATAGGTTAAAAGCTATATATTAATCCCCCCCCGGACCCCACTATTTAACCCCACCTTCTGCACCCCTCCACCCACATCCGCCACCACCTACACTCCCACCTCTTCCCTCCCGCCCCCGTACCCCTCCGACACTGCACCCCCCACATCTACCCCACCGCTCTCCGCCCCCGCCCCACCCCTCCAACCAGATTTTGCATTTTTTCTAGCCTTGTAGTCGCCCACAAGTTATGTATATATAGGTATAGGTATATAACAAATACCGGATAATTATTTTATAATTAAATTGCAAAATTCTAATATAAAAGAATATGTTTGCAGGTTAATATAAATTTATATATTATTTGAATTGATCTTTTAGTGGAATTTAAAATTATAAAATCATTAAATTAAAAAATTGAATAAAGTGTAATTATACATTTTTATATCGACAACCACCTGTGAATAATTATTTTAATTAACAAAAAACTCATCAAAAACAACTTAGCCGAAAGATAAGACGTGACAGATCGAACGTCCAACACAAAACCCTCCTAACCCGTGAATTTCATCCAAATCATAGAGCCGTTTCGAGACCCAAACCGGATATATATATATATATATATAAACTTTGCTCAATTTAATGTATAAGATAGATAGGTTAATGTGTTATTAAACAGTGATTGTTAATTTTATTATTGATATACTAATTAAAGTTGTGTTAAAAACAATTTAATTATTAAAATATAACAGACAAATAATAATAAATTTTAAAATTTAAAAAAAAAATCAATTCGGACAAATAATTTCGATTAAAATGATAACCGGGGCGAATGAAGTGAATCGTGAAATGATAGCTTACAAGAAAACAGAGGGTGATCAAGAGCGTGCCAATCTTGAGCGAGAGTAGAAAGCAACATTTGTTGACTTCGGTGAGGAGCGGCGTTTCGGTGCTCCACCAACTGAAAATCTATTCCATTGAGTGCAAATGCAAAACTTGGTTGTCTGTCTGTTGGGACACAGGTGGTCTCTCTCTACTGAGCCAAGCAGGGCACAAATGCGAACTCAGGGGGGTCAGTGCGCAGGCGCAGGGGCCCTAGGGCCTTGACATTAGGCCATCGTTAGACCAATTAGATATTGAACAATTGATCCAGGCCACCCTTTGCCTGTTGATATTCTACCCCACCCTGTGCCCTGCATTATCATAATTTATGTCCAATAGAATAGAAAGAAGAAAAAATATTTAAACAACGTTCTATTTCAAAATACACTAACAAATAGAAAATGCCTGCTATAGAAAAGTTTAAAATAAAATTGGTGTTTTAATTAATGGGGTCATCCACGTGACTTTAGAACACACACCTGCACTCTCTCTTATAGGGTGTGCATAATGCACTTGCGTAATTTCGTATAAATCGAACAAAGGGTCTAGGACTTATATTGATAATTCTATTTTTTTACTTTCCATTTATATTCTATAGAATATAATGTGGAAGTATTCCGATATTTAGGACATAAAACCGGATATTGTGATCCCCAGAGGCCAAAAAGGGGTCAAAATCCATTGGTCAGTGCATATGTATGGACCCACCCCTGCTGCAACCATAAGTCTCAAAGATACAGTGAAACTTAAGCTTGATATAGGCTAGAAGGAGTACATTAAGCTTTTGACAACAAAATTAATTATTATAGTTGCAACTCCAGTCTGGTCGGGAATATCGCCGAGAGGTTCGGAGTCGTTGCCGGTGCTGTCACCATTTTGGCGCCGACAATATCGTGGAAAGAGAGGGGAGTGTGGTGTCCCGGTGTCCCCAAAACTACATTAAACAAAATCACACTCAGGGCGACGCTAGGTTCCATGTTTAACTTTTCTAGCTTCATGGGAGCGGACTTTCCGTACAGAATTTGAGCTTAATTAGTGAGGCAATGAATTTAAATTTATGTGCATTGCTGGGCTGGCCTTCCTCGACAAATGACCTTTCTGCAGTAGCAGCCCATTTTAAAAGAGTTTTTTATTGTTATTTTTTAGCATTTTAATGTTAATTTTTATTTATGTTTTTCCTTTTTTTGTTTGTAACATTTGATTATTGTTGTTTTTTTCTTGTCACTGTGCACAGTTGTGGGGCGCTTTTGGCGCTCCCAACACTCTGGCCTCGGTTCTGGAGTCCTACTGGCGCCCATATATACTTTCACTAATAGCCACAACATCTGGCGTAATTGTTTGGACGGCTGATGAGGTTTTAACCTAATATGTAAACAAATCTGTATTCCTTCTGTAAAGGGCTGCCCCCCTCTGGGTGGCGAAATAAATAAACCAGTCATTGAAATCAGAAAACCGGAAGTGGACATTTACATGAAAGATTTTTCGTTTTTTTTATTTTCTCAAAAACGGCTCCAACGATTTTAAAAATCTTTCGTGTAAATGTCCACTTCCGGTTTTTTCTGATTTCAACCAAAAGCTTGATGTACTCCTTCTACACCTATATAAAGCTTATGTTTCGAATTTCGTATCTCTGAGACTTATGGTTTCAGAAACGCGGGGGAATTTTTATGCGTACATAAGTAAACATCAACTTCCGGTTTTTCTATTTTAGCCAAAATTTTGTTATACTTCTTTTTAGCCTCTAGATAGCTTAAGTTTCAAATTTCAAGGCTCTGCAAAAACTTTCCGAAGACGAGATATGAACGATTAAAATATTTATTTTACGACACTCCTAATTTACAATCCCTTCCTTTAATTCAATCAGATTAAAAAATGGACACAACTAATAACTCATGACACTTGAAAAAATAGACTAATTTTTAAAAAAATCGTTTGAGCCGTTTTTGAGAAAATGAAAAAAAAACTAAATAAAGGAAGTGGGTGTAAATTAGTAGTGTCGTGATGACTTCAAATAAATGAAAATGTGAAAGTCGTGTGGTGAACATACCAGTTGATTACTATAGGTATATGTCTCTTTTATAGTAAATTTCATATATTTTGGTATTTTTAGTGTCGCGGTCGCAGATTGGCGATATAAATTTTCGATAATTTAAATTCATAATGTTTATAAATTGAATATAGATCGAAGCATTTTTCTTTTATAATAAATTATTTGTTTAAGGGTCATATTTTGGCAGGACAGGTGGCTGACAAGACAGACGGCTCTTGACCTTTCTTCCTCTTATTATAAAAAACGTGATTATCAACAATAGACGAATGGTTAGTGGAATATTGTGGGGAAAGCAATTGAATAACAATAAATTTAAATTGACATGATTTCACACTTTGGGCCGGCTGGTTCTTAGTGCCAGATGTAAATTGAATTCTTGGAAATTCTTCCAAAATTGCCAAGAGAAAATCATTGAGAATATCTCGTGGAAGGAATTTCTAAAACTGGGAGTTTCGATTATATTACCACGCCATATTCATTAGGGTATTTGTAGCAGCCCGCTCTCGCTCGTAGGGACGAGCCTTGAGCCACGGCCGCTAGATGACTCGGTCGGATCGTTGCGTCGTTTTTGCATGAGTGAAATATTATCACCCATGCTATAATTAAAGCGACTCGATTCGACTGGAGCAGCGAATGGGATTCGAACATTCGAATCTGGGGGGACCACCGCGATCGGCAGCCCCCTCCTGCACACCCTATATGAACACGCAACCTACAACTCTGCACACGTAAGATTGTTTAGGACCCCATCGACTTGATGGGGTGCGCGGCATCAAAGCGCCACACAGCACTCACCTCAAGAGAGCCCTAACAATAACTGGTGACCCCGACGTGATTGCAAAGCCAAGCAGCCTCTTGACCCACCAGCTAGGTGGATAGAGCCTTGCCCGGCTGACTTAGTCGGTAATCGGCAATCACACAAGAAACAAAGGGTGTGGTGTAGCGGCCCGCTCTCGCTCATGGCGACGAGCCTTGAGCCACGGCCGCTAGATGACTCAGTCGGATCGTTGCGTCGTTTTTGCATGAGTGAAATATTATTACCCATGCTATAATTAAAGCGACTCGATTCGACTGGAGCAGCGAATGGGATTCGAACATTCGAATCTGGAGGGGGGAGCCACCGCCATCCAGCAGCCCCTCCCTGCACACACCCTATATGAACACGCAACCTACAACTCTGCACACGCAAGATTGTTAGGACCCCATCGACTTGATGGGGGGCGCGGCATCAAAGCGCTACACAGCACTCGGCACAGAGAGCCTAACAACAGTATTAGCCAACCAGGGGTTTATTTGGAAAGTCTGTGAATTTTCTGGGGAGTTACCAAGGAGAGTCGAATCAAGTCGGGCAGTCGGCCAGGCAGTCAGGCAGTTAGTTCTGAGAGAGTCAGACAGTTAGCAAGTAAGCAGTCAGTCAGTTTTTGAGAGAGTCAGCGAGCAGAGTAGGAGTTATCATGTAGACAGTAATTGAATTGAATCTAAAATTGTACTACCCACTTACACTAAAATAAAAACTACGTAAAAGAAATATGTGTTCTATTTAAACCCTTGCCTAGAGATAGCTAACCTTTTTTCATCAACAGGACATACAACCATTAGCAACGGCCGTGCGAGACAAGAACTCACGATCTCCGAGGCTCACAATTACCATTAGTAGGCCATTATAGTCCTTTCGGGGCTATAATACGGCCCGCTATAAATAAAACAAATAATATGTTTGCACCCTTAACCACTGGCGCGCAACATATTTGGTTCACAGCGGTGGGATAACCACCCAAGTCGTGACATTAGTATTAAAATTTTATATTTTTAGATTGATTTTTTTACTTTACCATACAGGGTATGGTCAAGTATTATTGTCGTGCATGAAAAAAAGTGTTTTTTTCCTTATTTTTTCGAAATATCTCAAAAACGGCTGAAACTATTTTGATTAAAAAAAATTGAGCTAAACCATGGCATTTCGCTCTACAAAAGCTCTAATAAATGAACATCGAAAAAATTATATTTATTGAGATAATAATTGTTTTGTCAAAATGTCTCTTAGTTAGTTATGGTTTATTGCGTTACCAAATTTTTTGTGGATGAACTAGCTCAAAAACTAGTGTGAATATCGAAATAAAATTTCACACGTAGTTTTAGTCCATGGAGATTAGATTTTGGTGGATATCGACTCAAAATTAAGGGGGGTGGGGTAAAAAAATTGAAAATCTAGGCCGTTTGAGCAAACTCAACCAAATTTTGTATACATAATCAGTGGACCCCAGGGAATCTAAAATTAACCCCCCACCCCTACACGTATATAAATAATTTTATTAAATATAAGTGAGGGACTAGGTTTTATGGTATGCCACATCAGAACACGTCAGCTTATTTCACTTTGTAATTTAAATTGTCATACTTCTTCTCTTGGGGAATGTTACAAGTAACTATATTAGAAACTGTTGTCTTAAATAATTCACTTATTCATTTTTAAAACTAAAACTAAAAAAATACGAGTAGAAGCAGATCATAGGGTCTCACAACGTTGTCTGTCCGATCCTCTCAATTTTTTGCTCTCCTTCTCCTTGGGGAATGTTGGAAGTAACTCGATAATCCGAACTCGCTTAAAAAATTACATTTCAAAAACACAAACAATGAAATGAATAGATCTATAAAGAGAGTTACCACAAACTAATGGACAAGTTAACTTCTTCGACCCTTTGAAGAAACCAAATTTGATTCATGCACTCTAAAAGAAATACAATTGCTGATATGCATGGAAGCTACAAAAAGGATGATGAACGCAACTTGGACATCGTCCATGTTGAAAACTCTGACCAGGGGCTCTTTCTTCTCTTTCATCAAAACTTGCATCAGTTTCTTCCACTGACGCATCTGATCCGACCATTGGCCGATTCCACTCTCATAATAAGTAAACAGTAAGTGACGCAATTGCATTTCGAATGGAAATTG
The DNA here is from genome assembly GCA_024734495.1 of Forficula auricularia. Lineage (NCBI taxonomy): Eukaryota > Metazoa > Arthropoda > Insecta > Dermaptera > Forficulidae > Forficula > Forficula auricularia. The sequence continues at coordinate 11,007,123 of JALMQS010000064.1, forward strand.
ATTCAAAAATAGAGGATAAGAGGCAATAGTTTCTTTCACAACATGCAACTTTTTTGCAAATGTTGGTATTTTATTAATTATCGCCTGTGCAGATTCACAGGTTGTTACCAATGTGGCAATGGTTTGAATCACTAAAAACATCATTCAAGGTAATATTTGGATTGTAATTTACCATTTCGCCGTTGTTGTTTTCTTCAAATGGAATGTAAACTTGATCGGACATTTCGTTTAATAATTCATTGTAACTGTCGGGAATACCAGTGTCGAAAATTCCAAAAATTATTCCACACGAATAAGTATGAGTGCAACGAATGGTTAAATTTAGGTCTTTGACTTGTTTTATTTCTTCTATTGGTGGATACAACAAAGCTACTTTCATGTTCTTGTATAAATTACTCTGGAATCCAGTGATGAGCACAATTGACATTAGCATTAAAATTCCAGCTACAAATCGGGTTAAATTGGTATTTTGGTTTGGTAGCCAAGTAACTCCCTGTGAAATCAGTAGACTGTACACGTCAGACAGAGATTTAACAATTGAACTTTGTTTGGTGATGAAAAACCAAGCCAGTCCGGAGATGATCCAGACGCCAGATAGCCACGCCCATACTTTCCAGTGGAAACACTTAATGATGACCTCCAACTTGGGACGTTGTCTTCCTTTTTGAACGACAAAACACAGGGGAGATAATATTGTAAGCGTCTGCATTGAACCCAAAATGCGCTGGTTCAACAAGTATCATCGCTTGTAACGTAGAACTTACATCTGTTGTGGCTTCATCTATCATATTCCACTTCTCAAAGCAGATATTCTTAAACGTTTCAAGCGGAATTTCCAATTGGTTATCAATCGTCATTATATCTTGAATGTTCGTTAACATTCTCGTTATCGCATCCGTGCATATCCGGCTTTTTATTAAAATAAGCTTCTCTGATGTTCAGAATTCTGCAAATTTTCCGACCATGGAGTCCGAGTCAGATTTCTTATTCTGTTGAGCAATTTTTCTGATATTGGAATAAAATGATTGATTGAAAAGCGGTATCAGAAGAAATCTTTCTCTATCGTTTCTAAATACTCCACCCCGAACATGTCAGATTATCGTCTCTTAAATCGATATAAAAAAATATTTTATTTTTTGGTGAGAAGATATAATCGAATTTTGAAGATCAATATTTAATTCTACAAACAGAATATTGATGCCATTTATTGAGTGATAATCAAACATCATCTTTTGATCATTTCCTGTTAATATGACCGGCCAATTTTCACCAAAAACTTTGCATAATTGTTTGAAATATGGATACCGTCTGAGTCCTGGATTATGTATAACATAGGTTTCTTGATCTGGATACAAATGTAACTTGAAATGTCTACAAGAAGATCAAAGTTCTTCTCATTAGCGAAGATAAACCGAGCTTCATATAAAGGGATCATGGTTACTATTAATATTAATAAAGTATAACATTTTGATAACGGGTGCTCTCCAGAACATTTTGAAAGCAAATTAAACTCAAATGATCACGTGACTGACCCTATTAAATTTCAATTATTATTTATTTTAGTAGGTATATCATATTCTTCGGATAAATGTTGAAACTATAATTATTTTTAATGGGAATACAAATAGAAATGTCAAAATAATAATAATAAAATTAACTAGTCAATTTATTTATTTATTTTCATGTTGTTTTGTATTATGCGGGATGGATTCCAACGCTAGAGTAAATAAATAAAGAAAAATCAATAGAATAATAAAAAAAATTGGTTAAAATTGCGAGAGTAGGTTTCACAAAAAAATGAAATAAAACAAAAATAATGAGTTTTGAATTCGATATGTTATTTCGGGTTATTCAAGCCCATCAGAAAACTGACCTCCCAATTTTAACCAATTTTTTATTTATTAATTTATATAAAAATGTTTCACCTAGAACCAACACCTATCTCCTTAAAAGTTAAAAATCAATAAGGTTGTCATCTGCTTGTTTGCAAAATAAACAAATAAGCTTATATGGCCATCCACTTGACTTTACCATACAACCTGGCCCTAAAATTATTTATAATCATGTAAAGGGAGGGGTTAGTTTTTGAATTTTTATACTTCTGGGGTCCCACTGATTATGTATACAAAATTTGGTTGAGTTTGGTAAATGGCAAGATTTTCATTTTTGACCCCCCCCCTTTGCCATTTTTGCAGTTGGATTTTTGCATTTTTGGAACTTCTGAGGTCCCACACAGTTATGTATACAAAATTTGGTTGAGTTGGTAAATGACCAAGATTTTTGTTTTTTGATCCCTCCTTCATTTTGGGAGTTGGTGCAAATTTTTAGACTTCTGGGGTCTCACTGATTATGTATACAAAATTTGGTTGAGTTTGGTAAATGGCCAAGATTTTCATTTTTTGCCCCCCCCCTTTCATTTTTGGCGGTTAGTTTTGAATTTTTAGACTTCTGAAATTTACCATTATGTATACAAAATTTGGTGAGTTGGTAAATGGCTAAGATTTTCATTTTTTGACCCCCTTTCATTTTTTGCGGTTAGTTTTTACATTTTAGACTTCTGAGGTCCTGATTATGTATACAAAATTTGGTGAGTTTGATGACAACCAAGATTTTCATTTTTGACCTTTCATTTTTTGGCAGTTAGTTTTTGAATTTTAGACTTCTGAGGGCCCACTGATTATGTATACAAATTTGGTTGAGTTTAGTAAATAATAAGACCTGTTGAAATCCTTCATTTTTTGGGAGTTAGTTTTTGAATTTTTAGACTTCTGGGGAGCCCACTGATTATGTAGAATTTGGTCAGGTTGTCATGTCAAAGATTTCCATTTTTGGCCCCCCTTTCATTTTTTGCAGTTAGTTTTTGCATTTTAGACTTCTGGGAGTCCCAGTTATATGTAAAATTTGATTGAGGTTTGTGGTAATGACCAAGATTTTTCATTTTTTTGATCCTCTTCATTTTTGGGGGTTAGTTTTGAATTTTTAGACTTCTGGGGTCTCACTGATTATACCTTTAAAATTTGATTAAAGTTTGGTAAATGGCAATTTTGTTTTTGTTGCCTTGTTTTGGCAGTTAGTTTTTGCATTTTAGACTTCTGAGGTCCCACTGATTAATATATAGTGGTTGGAGTTTGCTCAAACGGAATAGATTTTAATTTTTAACTCCCTTCCCCTCCACGCTTATATTTTGGGTCTATATGCCAAAAAAATCTAATCAGCTCTTAATCTCAATGGTTAAAAACTACGTGTGAAATTTGGTTTCGATATTCTCAGTAATTTTTGAGCTAGCTCGTCCATAAAAATTTGGTAACGTATAGCCTAACAGACAAAGCAAAAATTCTATATTTATTTATATATATATTTGTATCTTGGTTCTATTTTGAAAACGACTCTACCGATTTTGATGAAATTCACGGGTTAAGGGGTTTTGGGTTGTCAATTCGATCTGTCACGGTCTCATCTTCGACAAAATTGTTTTTGATAGGTTTTTCTTAATCAATTAATTAACTATCAGGTAGACAGATCAATCTTGAGAGTTTAAAGTTTCTCTTTTGTTTACTTTTGTGCCCAGACAGACAATGGGTTGGGTTAATCCTTTATTCTCAAAGGCCTTGATGAAGTATTGTGATTGTGGATTTTAACATATTTTGTTTTCACTAAACGTTAGAAATGATAGCAAACGTTTTTATAATTGTTTTTATAAAGACTTTATTTATTTAATAGAATAAATAATCAAGAGTATATTTAAATATATTTCGCATAAGCAGGTTTCAATTTTCTGAAAAAACAACACATTTTGATAGGTTTTATTTATTAACAATTGTATGAATAAAAATGAATCATATGGTTGAATCAAAACAGGTGTAGGAGGTGGGGTGCAGTGGTGGGGGATCCGGGGGGTAGGCGGGGTTTTGGGGGTGGGGTAGAGCGGGGTGAGTGAAATTTCGTGGTAAAATCTCTCTTTGTATTTTTTAATTTGAAAATGGCATTCAAATAGAAATCGACCTTTTTAATCAGAATTTTAAATTAAAAATATTAAAATGAGAGGTTTTAACTGAAGGAAGAGTTACCGAGCATCGCTCAGTGCCTCCCAGGTACTTTATATTAAGGGGAAACTAAAGTACACTATTGATTGTCGACGTAGAACAAGCTCTCAAGAGTATTTCGAGGTCAAGTTCTGTTTTTTAAATGGAAACCTATGTTTCTGTACAAATTCTAAATTTAGAAAAAAAAAAAACTGAACAACTTTCATTAAAACTATTTTTTCATATGGAATAAAATAAAAACAAAAGTCAAAAATTAATTCAGATCTCAAAAAAAATCCTGTGGTGGTATAGCAATTATTTAATTTAATTATCAATACTTAAATAATTATTAAATTTAAAAGTGCAACAATGAAAATAAGTGTTTATAATGATCTTAAAACTTTAACTGCTTACGTTGGTACACAGATTTAGAGATTATTTTCCTTAATTGAACTGTTTTTGAAATTCTTGAGCTTAAAAAAGTTTATTTCTCTTGTCAATTCAGTAGATAGTTATATTGTCCATTACCATAATAAAAATGGAGCATTTTATTGTTGAAGAAGAATTGAAATGATCTTAATTTATGAGGTGAATGTGGAAGAAGTCTTATGGGGCTGCCATTGAAATGAATGCCAAACGTTTTCCTAATAAGAATACCCTCACAAGCTTCATTTTATCGTGTTATAAATCTGTTAAAAAACAAAAGAAATTGGATCTGGAATTCATCCAGAAGACTTTGCAATACACTCTGAATCTCAGAACATAGCCGGAAAATTAATTATTATTAAATTATTTATTTAATAATTAATTATTTGATCATTATTATTCGATAATTAAGTTGAATGATTGTTAAAAATAATTATTAGAATTTTTCGAGATCTAATTGGTTAATATTTTTTATTATTTCCGGCAAGCGACTTCAAAGGGTCCTCAGGTAAAGACTACGGAACCCATGGACTCAATTAAGGTCACAAATTGTAGTATTAGTGATTGAATTTTAGCACGTGATGGTTTTGCCAAATATTACCTGGGATCTCGAGTTTGAGTTGTTTGCCAAAAAGAATTTAGTCTTTTGATTTTAAAGTCGGATGCCACGTTTTCAGTAGTTGCCATTAATAATCAAAACATCAAACATGGAATGCAACAAAGGTTATTCCTCTAGTACTAGATGAGAATCGATATTATTTTTGATTTTAAGTCGATTCCTCCATGTCTTCAGCAATGGTTACCAATAATAATCAAAACGACGTCAAAAACCTAATGTAGAATTGTTATTCCTCAAGTATTAGATGAGAATCGATACGTATTTTGATTTTAAGTCAGATTTTACTCATGACTTCAGCAATGGTTACAATAATAACCGAAATGTCAAAAATCCAATACGAATGATTATTCCTCGACTATTAAATGAGAATTATTTTTAATTAATGTCAACATGAACTACAAATTGCAGTAATGATATCTGATTAATAATAGGAACAAACATATTAATATTTCAAATGAATTTGGATAAAGTTTAGCAACGATCCGTTGCAGTTTATTTTTTCTAGATTCAGAATATCTACAGAAACATATAGGTTTTTCTAATTTAAAAACAGAACTTGACCTTAAAATACCCTTGAAAGCTTGTTCTAGGTCGACAAACATTAGGTAGTTTAGTTTCTCTGATATAAATAAACTTTTATTTGAAACTTTTTTCATATAATGCAATATTTTTGAGTCTTAAGATAAAAAACTCACCCGGTATATTCCAATTAGTAAAAAAATTCCCATAAAACTATACAACATGTTTAAGTATTATTTATAAATTGAAAGTTGTTTATTTTAATTCTTATTTTAATAATTAAATTTATTTTTAAATAAAACTTAATTAATATCAATAATTAAATTAACAATCCCTGGTTAACAATTATTATTTAAAATAAATAATTATAAAGGAGATATAGGATATGAAAAGTCGTAGAATATTTCTTCTTGGACTCAAATGTTTATGGAAAGGAACTTCTGCCATACTTCTGATCACCCTCCACCCTAGTAAACCTACACCCTGGACTTCCTAACCATGGACCCAGCACGCCCTGAACCCCCACCTTTTCCCTGGACACCAACCCTACCCTTCTACCCACCTCTCAAAGTCTCAACTCCTGGGGGAGAAATATAGGTACATACAGATACAGGCACAAATTCGTTTTAGTGGTATGTGATATAGGTACAGACACAGAGAGAAATGCCCTTTAGTACCCCTGGACCCTCCACATCCCTGACACTCGACGCCCTGGACTCCTACCTTCAAACCCCCACCCCTGTCCCCTAACCCCCATCCCCTTAGAAAGTACTACAATTTCTTTTTTATTGAAAAGAACGTGGAAAACGTATATAATGGACATAGTGTTTGCAAAATGAAATCTGCAGTAGAATGTTTGGGATAGAATAATTTATAATAGTAAATAATAAAGTTACACGGATCAGACTCAAAAAGACCATTATGTTAATCCTACCTATTTATTAATTAGAAAAATTAATTTTACAACTTACTTGGCTGCGACAATCTCGTTACTCGAGATGAGCTGCTGAATTTTGTCGCTCTTGTTCTTTTCGAATTCCTGCAGGAATTATTGGATAAACCATAGTGTATGTTCGTTGTGTTATTTTTGACTGAGATAACACTTAGTCCACAGAATAACTAAGATGAAACTACTCTAGACAATTAAATTGTTTCCACTGGCGCAGTTGACAGAGCTAAAGTTTTACTATAGTTTCGAAAAACTGACAGGCTTGTATTCTGAGAATCATGTATGCAACAACAGAGATATTGTCCATGTTTGATGAAAAATCTTGACAAGTGGTTGATTTAAATTTCAAAGAACGCCTGTGCTAACAATAGCAACCAATATCCGTTTTCCTTCTTCTCGTTACTCGAGATCAGCTGACTTGCCGGTGTTTTGCCACTCTTGTTCTTTTCAAATTCACCAGGGACTATTGGATGAACCATAGTATGTTCTTTGTGTTATTTTTGCCTGAGATAACACTTAGGTCACAGAATAACTAAGATGAAACTACAGTAGAAGATTAAATTGTCTCCACTGGAGCAGTTGACAGAGCTAAATTTTACTATAGTTTCGAAAAACTGACAGGTTTGTTTTGAGAATCATGTATGCAACAACCGAGGTATCGTCCATGGTTGAAGAAAAATCTTGACAAGTGGTTGATTTAAATTTCAAAGAGCGCCTCTGCTAACAATACAGTAATAAACTAAAACACTCATTAAGAAATACTAAACTCAGAAGAATCCTTGATATATCGCTGTTTGATAAACAAAGAAGTGAAGACATCAAGAAAAAATGTGGAATTCAAAAGATCGATAACTGGATCAAATGTAGAACAGAAAATTGGTACACACACGTGGAAAGATTGAGCCAAGACAGGATTCTCAAGAAAATTTTAACGAATAAACCAGCAGGCAAGAGAAGCAGAGGTCAACCTAAAAAACGCTGGCACGACGATTTAGAATAAACAGACCATAGGTCTATTAAGAAAAAGAAGAAGAAATAATTGAAACAAGACCTAAAACCATCAGTGTAAATATAAAAAGTTGGTGTAATTGATAAGAGAGTGAGGAGATAAAGTTTCTACACCTTTTCCAGAAAATATCAAGTGTATTTCAGAAATCTCAATTGAATTTCAGAAAACCCCAATTCTATTTCACAAAACAACTGATAACTGGAGTGATCCAAAAGTCCACATTCACTTTATTTTGAGATATTAAAGTTCAAAGATTTCAGATCCATTGTTTTTAAATCGACATATATTACACTTTCGAAAAGTGGTGTTACACTTTCGAAATGTGATGCTAGAGAAGAATGATGAATATCGAATGGATGGATAGAATTACAAATGAAAAAGTTCTTGGAAGAATCGAAGAAAGAAGAACCTTGTGGAAGAGTCTGAGGAAGGGAAGGGGTCAGATGATGGGGCATACACACACACACTGAGACACGGGGGATTGCTTAGGGATATCTTGGAGGGGGAGGTGGGAAAGATAAGGGGAATGGGAAGGCCCAGATTAAAATATTTCGACCAAATAATTGGGGATATGGTGTTTGCGTCAAACCAGTCTTAGGACTGTATACTCAATGATGATGATACATTACAGACATTACATTGAGTTTTAGAAGATACACAACTAAAAATGCTATGGGACCAAGTAGACTTGGTTCACTCCAATTCTCAGCCGACGAATTGTATTTCAGTAATCTCAATTGAATTTCAGAAAAGTCCAACTGAATTTCAGAAAATAAACATATATAATTGAAAAGGAACTGTGTAGCGCATATTACATGACTTTCTCGCTAATAAATTTTAAATAATCTGCCGTGTTTTTTGCGCCGACCACACATTACTTTCACTTACTAATGTCATGTGTTGAGCACAAAATATATATTATATTTATTAATGATAAGTGAAAATAGTATAGTCTGAACAAAACACTATGCAGATTATTTAAAATTTGTAATGGAAAATCATGTGATATGCGGTGCACAGTTCGCCTTCAATTACATATTAGGTTTATTTTCAGAAATACAATTGGGATTTTCTGAAATACACTTGGAAAAGGTGTGTAGTATCATAGTCTGACTTGTTACATTGAGCTGTTTTCAGAGACCCAATAATGGGTGAACCATTCCATAAAAAACACCAATGTTGCAAAGAATAGCCCAATAATGAGAATGATGAATGCAACTTGAACATCGTCCATGGTGAAAACCCTGATCAGAGGTTCATGTTTCTCTTTCGTCATCATTATGAGAACCTTCTTCCACTCGATTATATGCTCAGTCCATTTGCCAATTCCACTCTCCGAATATAACATGAGTAATTTTTGCAATTGTGGTAGGAATGGAAATTTTCCTAAATAAAGTGGAAAAGTGGTAATGACTTCTTCTACAACGTGCAAGTTTTTCGAATATGATGGGATTTTATTAATCAATGCATAAGCAGGTTCACAGGGCGTTATCAAAGCCACATCGTTTTTGGTTCTTATTAATCTACTCAAGTTCACATGAAGTTGCGGCTTAATATGCTGACGTTTCAGGTCATTAAATAATTGATTGAGAGAAACGTCTGCTGTTTTTGTCAAACGTATTTTGCCGAAAAGCATTTTGCATGACTCAGGATAGGTACAAACAATGGGTAGATTTAATTGTTTGATTTGTTTAATTTGATTGATGGATGGATAGAACATCGGTACTTGTATGTTCTTGTAGAGAGTACTCTGGAATCCAGTAATGATCACAATAGACAAGAGCATCAAAAGTCCAGCTAGAAATCGTTGCAAATTGCTGGTTAACTTGGGCAATGATGAAAATGGTGCAGTAATTATTAAACAGAACATTTCAAACAAAGATTCTAGCAAAGAACTTTGCTTGTTGATGTAAAACCAGGCCAGTCCGGATGCGAGCCAAGCTGCAGTCAACCACAGCCAGACTTTCCAGTGGAAACACCAAGCTAAGACCTCCCATTTCGGCCGTTCCTTTCCTTTATGAACCACAAAACACATGGGCATAGTACTATATGCATCAGCACTATACATCTTTACCATTGGCTCAGCATCTATTATCAGAGGTTCGGGCCGTTGACGCGTCATGGTCTTGCTTTCGTCAAGTTTTATATTCCATTTGTTAAACCATATTTCCTGGAATGCTTGCATCGGTGTTTCCTTGAGTTGCGTCATCTTTAAATTTTCCATTTTGGTCGAGAAAAAATGCATTTTGACACCATTCAAATTCGGTTTTTTAAAAAAAAATGCCTTTGAGATATTTGTGAGTTTTATTCCATCCTGATCCGACCACGATGAACGAGTCCATGTTTCATATTCCGTCGGGCAATTCTTTCGGTAATGAAATAGAATGATGGATTGAAAAAATTCTATCCAGAAGAAATCTTTATCGATATTTTTCAAAAATCTTTCCCCCGAACAGTGAACATACTGTTCTCTTAAATCGATATAAAAGATATTCCGATTAGTGGAATGGAATCTCTGTAGATCGATGTGGGTCGTCAATGCAAACACAATGTTGACCCCTTTCGGCTCCGGTTCCCTAGCAAACATTTTAGTTTCATCGTCACCTGTAATAACAACCGGCCACTGTTCAGCAAACAGTTTACACAGGTCGCTATAATAAATATAGGATTCACGAGATTTTTCATTATCAATCAAAAATGTTTCTTTATCCGGATAGAACAACTGTTTTGCAACATCAACAAGGATATCAAATTTGTAATTCTTTATATTGAATCGAGCTTCAATACTGCGTTTTGGGTTCACTTGAATAAAATTTATTATTAGCATACATAATACATATGGGAAAAACATGGTGGTAATTTAAGGGCGAGTGCTCTACGACTAATGTGAGCATAGAGAGAATTCTGAAACTGAAATCATTTCATATCGACTTCCAGCGGCAATTAAACCTTTCAACACCCTTTATTTATTTATTTATCTATTTCCTTCCAATGGAACTCTACTTATTTCTGGTAGAAATGTCAATAGAAATTTCTAAATAATTACACTTTTATTTATTTTTATGTCTATAAATATTTACTTTTATATACACGTGCATTGTGCATGTTCTTTCAATAATGTCGCAATACATACCTATATTGATTTTGTTATATTTTTTTAGTAAATTTACCTGATCCAGGGGAATAACAAAATAGCCCAGTCAAATTGCGATCAAATGGGTCCCTTTGAGGAATTTTTGCATATACCGGGTGAGTTTTTTATCTTGAGACAGACTTATAACTCAAAAAAATGGATTATATGAAAAAAAGTTTCCAATAAAAGTTTATTTATATCAAGGGGGAAACTAAACTACGTTATTGTTTTTTGATGTAGAACAAGCTTTCAAGGGTATTTCTAGGTCAAGTTTTGTTTTTTAAATGGAACCCTATATTTAATCTACAAAAAAAACTGAACAACTTTTAAAAGAACTATTTTTTTTATACGACATCAAATGAACAAAATACATGAATCAATTAGATCTAAAAAAAATCCTAATAATTAATTTTAACAATTATTAAACTTAATTATCAAATAATAATGAATTAATAATTAATAATTTAATATTTTTTCTACGCTGTTCTATGACAATGTATCGCAAGTCTTCTGGATCAATTCCAGTTCCAATTTCGTTATCTTGGCCTGTTTCAGTTACTTGGTAGCCTTTACATTTCCTGTTTTTTACAACGCGATAAAATGAAGCTTGTGAGGGTGTATCCCTGTCAGAAAAACGATCGGCATCTATCAATGACAGTCCCATAACACTTCTTTCACATTTACCACATAAATTAAGACCATTTTAATTCTGACTTTAACAAAAAATACTCCATTTTTATTATAGTAATACAATATAACTATCTACTGGATTAACACGAGAAATAAACTTTTTTAAACTTAAGAATTTTAACTATGTAGTTCTATTAAGTAGAAAATAGTCTCTTAAATCTGAGTATAACGAAGTTTTAATATCATTATAAATACTTATTTTCATTGTTGAGACATTTTAATTTAATAATTATTTATTTAATAATTAAATATTTGATCATTATTATTTGATAATTAAGTTGACTAATTGTTAAAAATAATTATTAAGATTTTTTTAGAGTTCTAATTGATTTAATATTTTGTTTATTTGATGTCATTTAAAAAAATAGTTTTAATAAAAGTTGCTCAGTTTATTTTGTAGATTAAGTTTTACTTGAACCACTTTTTTATAAAACTCTTAGATTTATAGATAATCTACATTTTACGGACAGGTTATGATCCGAATTCTCAAAAGCGTCATGGAAAATGCTAAATATCTATAAATCTAAGAGTTTAATTAAAAAAGTGACCCAAATAAATGTTTAAGGCAATAAAATTTCCTACAGAATGAAATAAGAATCAAGTTTTTATGATGAGTGGTTTTTATTTTATGAAGGAAAAACTGCGATTTTTTGCAAAAAATTGTAGTTTTTCAAAACTTCAACCTCATTGCGGCAGAGATTACCATTATCCAATCAAGATGAAATTTTATTCAACTTGTAGAAAATTTAATTTAGTTTAAAAATGTAAAGAGTGGTCTTTGTCGAAAACGTGCTCCTTCATGGTCAAAATGCGAAAAAATCAAAAAAGTGCGAGTTTTTGGGATAGTTATTTAGAAGTGATCCGAGGGTTTTTGGATCCCCATTAAAAAGCAAACTACTAGACAAATTTTTTCATTTCCTTTTTTTTAATTGACGCAAAATTTTTTCCTCTTTAATTTACTATAGGCATTTATTTAGCAAATATGGACCGTTTTTGAGTTATAAGTGAAAGACTGGAAAAAGTCGGAAAATTTAGAAGTTTTTCGGCTACCAAAAGTTGTCCCCCACACTTTCGAGGACGCAAACTTAGATTTGGCATACCTAGAAATAAAATCTTTTCCCGCAATTAATGTTAGCTGAACCACTTTTTGGATCCTCTATTTACTGGTCTACTGAAGATAACCGAAACGTTTTTGTTTCGTAATGGAATTAAATTTCCCGGAAAACAGACGGTCTCTCTCTCTCTCTCTCTCTGATTCAATTTGCTTGAGAATTTGGTCAGGTTGCTGTTGTAGTTGTTGTTTGTTGTTGTTTCATAAGCCAGACGAGCATAATTCCCGATTTCCTTTTCGTTATAGTTGACCATTTAATTTCAATCTAAAGGCTAAATAAAACTGGCCCCTGAGAGAGAGAGAGAGCACGTAACCAGTCCGAATGGTCAACCTCTATTATACAAATCGCCAGAAGAAAATAATAAATAAATAAACGCCTGTCCAAATTCCAAGCAAAAGGTGTTATTATCTGACATTGAGTTATAAATTATACTGACACTTCTATTAAAGCTTCAATTTCTAAATGAAATCAACTCAACTTAAGACAAGAATAAATCTTCTCAAATTGATTGGACTTAGTTGCGGCAATTACGCTTTAAACAAATCGATTTTGAAATTTTTAAGCCGCCGTTATGAGGCCGGACACAGGTTTAAAAATATTAATATACAAATTTCCAATTTGATTAATAAAGTGAAATTTTTTCAAGAGTCTCGGTCGGTCGGTATATAAGCTGTTTTGGTGAAATTAATCATTTTATAATATCGAAATCTGATATAATAATATATTTTCTTAAAACTAGAATAATATAAATTCTCAAATTTCATAAAACTGAAATTCAATCTGCATTAAATTAAAAATAAATTTCATTTTATTTAATTAAAAGTATCTGGAGCCACCGAGCGATGCACGGTAACCAAATTAAAAAAAATACAAATATATTTTAAATACGCCCCCTAGACCCCACCTCCGAAACCACACACCTAGCCCACACCACAGCGCCCGAAACCCCGCACCTCGCCCAGCCCCCGGATCCCCCACAACTTCACCTTCTATCTTGCAATAATATTTTTAGTCTGTGTTTTTTAATAAGAGGAATTTTAATCAATTAAATTGCCAAATTCTAATATATAACAATATTTGTTATAACCTATTAGTGGGTTTTAAAATTAAAAAACCAATTAATAAATAAAAAATAATTAAAAAAATGTAAACAAACTTTTTTATTGAGATTTTCATCTATCAATAATTACTTTAATTAAGAAAAGATCAAATAAGATGAATTTTGTCGAGGTCCAGACCTAGTCAGATCGTTTTCTCATCCTCAAAACTTGTTAAGAGAGTTGGTTTCATCAAAATCGGTAGAACCGTTTTCAAAATAGAAAAAAGATACAAATATACAAACAAATAAACAATTTTTGCTCGTTTAATAAGAGTAGATTCTCATATTCCATAAAACTGAAATTCAATCTCCATTAAATCAAAAACATATTTAATTTAATTTAATTAAAATTTTTCATTAATTTTATTATTATTATTATTAAACGAGCTTTTCGTGCGTGCCTTCGGCAGGCCCTCAAAGCTCGGCACTCCAGGCTGGTGCCTTGGCGGGCAGCGTCTCGGTCCAAAAATTTTACTCTTCTTAAAAAACCACACTCCAAATGTATACCCGTAAACTACTGAAAATACATCGTCTCTTAAAAGTTTCGCCTCTTTAATTTTTGAGTGGCGAGGGGGGGGGGGGGAGGAATAATTATCAATATATTTAATGTTTCTTAATTTAAAATGAATTGGAGTCTTTCATTTCAAAATTCGAGTCCAAATTAGAATTATATTTCAAATTTGCCTCGTTAATTAATATATATTTAATGTTTCATAATTTAAAATCTATTGGTGTTTTTTCATTTTCATTCGAGTTCAAATGAATACAATATTATCTCGACACAAAGTCTAAATCAAAAATATATAGTTGTAGTAACAGAAATCAAGTTATAAATATTAATATATTATTATTAATATTAATGTTGCATTGGTGTAATAGCTAGAGCTGATGCCCTTAGTTCAAGAGTTCGTCGGTTCGATTCTAGGCAAGAGGGTAATTTTTTTAAAGAAAATTCTCTTAGCGTTGTTACAAATTAATCTAGGCTCTTATATATAGTATTATTTACAATGATTTCCGCAAGCCTTCTTCTATTCTTATTTGTCTGAAAAACAATTGAAGCTAGTAAACCCAAAATCTAATCAATTATGGAAATAGAAACATTTTGGCTCTAGAAAGAACTTTCTACGACTTTTCGTTTTTTTTTTGTTGGTATCTGAATCCAGGTTCAGAGACAGAAAAATACCGGGTGAGTTTTTTTTTATCTTGAGACAGTCTTATAACTCAAAATCAGTGCATTATATGAAAAAAGTTTCAAATAAAAGTTTATTTATATCAAGGGGGAAACTAAACTACGCTATTGTTTGTCGACCTAGAACAAGCTTTCGAGGGTATTTTGAGGTTATGTTCTGTTTTTTTTTAAATAGAACCCTATATGTTTTTGTACATATTCTGAATTTACAAAAAAAAACTGAACAACTTTTATAAGAATTATTTTTTTATCCGACATCAAATAAACAAAATACATCAATCAATTAGATCTCAAAAAAAGTTCGAATAATTATTTTTAACAATTATTCAACTTAATTATTAAATAATAATGGTCAAATATTTAATTATTGTATAAATAATTTAATAATTTTGCAACACTGTTCTGAGACATTCCAAAGCGTTATTGCAATTCTTCTGGATCAATTCCAGTTGCAATTTCGTTATTTTGGTCTGTTTCAGTTAATTCGTATCCTTGACATTTCTTGTTTTTTTTAACAGATTTACAACACAATAAAATGAAGCTTTGGAGGGTGTATTCCTATCAGCAGCCATAACCCATAACACTTGTTCCACATTCACCATAAATTAAGACCATTTCAATTGTGTCTTCAACAAATTTTTTTATTTATTATAGTAATACAATACAACTTTATTTTCTTAGACGGACTGGTAAAAGGCACATTCCAGCATCAAAGAACATGCCCTCTGGTACTCCAAAATATTACCATTAAAAACAATTATATTATTATCAAGAAAAAAAAATACTCTAAATGCCGCGTTCACAACAGTATGTTTCTTGGTAATTTATTAGAAATTTAAATATTTTTTCTAAAAAATATTAATATAACATCTATATATAAAAAAGCCATTGTCAGACAGTACCCGTGGCGCAGCAAGGTGAACATGTGGGAGAAAAAGCAACTAATATTCAATGACAGTTGTTATATTGTCAAATTTTACAAATAAAACATCTTGTTGTTAGGGCTCTCGTGTGGTGAGTGCTGTGTGGCGATATGTGCCGCCCCCCCCCCCCATCAAGTCGATGGGGTCCTAACAATCTGTTGAGTGCAGAGTTGTAGGTTGCGTGTTCATATAGGGTGTGTGCAGGGGAGGGGCTGCTGGATGACGGTGGCCCCTCCAGATTCGAATGTTCGAATCCAATTCGCTTCTCCAGTCGAATCGAGTCGCTTTAATTATAGCATGGGTGATAATATTTCACTCATGCAAAAACGACGCAACGATCCGACTGAGTCATCTAGCGGCCGTGGCTCAAGGCTCGTCGCCATGAACGAGAGCGGGCCGCTACACATCTCTATTCTCTATATTATATATCTATAATATCTCTATATATTAATATATTCCTCTATATAGCTTAGAATATTAGATTTACGGCGTGTCTCATTTGAAATTTTAGTAGACAAATTTATTAATTTTAAATATATTATATATTATTATATGTTTAATTTTTTGGAAATAATTCATACCGCAAAAATTAATTATTTTTTTTTGAATTTAAGAAAAATATAAATTCTTAAAATTTTAGTAGACAAATTAATTTTAAAATATATATATATATTATATATATTTAATTTATAATATAAGTTTTAATGAGATATGATTTAATATGGGATAATGAGATTAATATACTAGATGAAGGAGGAGGTATCAGCCAAAGATGGAATCACTGGGTTCAATAAAACACCTTTAATGAGACGTTTCGGCCTAAATTTTATTTGGCCATCTTCAGTCAATTAGGCTAAAAATTTTTTTACAAATGGATGTTAATTGATATATTTTTTTATAAAAAATTATAAGTTGACCAAGTTGGTTATTTAGACTTACAGTTATACACAAAATGCGGTACACATATGTGATCGAACCAAGCCTTGTCAAAAATAAAAATTTCTTTTAGCTTCATGCGAATTTTTAACGTGCCTGGACCCAAAAGTTTCAGAATGAAAGTAATGAGTTTATATAAATCTTTTCTATATATTACATTATAATTAGATATTTGACCCTTATGTGAGGTCATCATATATCCCATCATTATTTATTTACAAACAGAAAATCCAAATTAGAATCTAATTACTTTTAAATCACATGCATTTTTTCATTCAATCAAATTATACAAATTCTTATTAAAAAAAAATAAAAAAAAAAAAAAAAATAAAAAATTTAAAAAAAGTTTCTATACATTAAGTTCAAGAAAACAACTGTTGGCTCATATCACACAGGATAGATGTATAAATATTGGAAAGAAACATACAATCTCTTTTAAAATTGATAGCCTTATCACCTGCTATTTTTATATATAGCATTTCGGCTATGGATCTTTTATAGAAGTTATCAATCTTGACCAATATTTTCGCATTATCGTAATCAAAAGAATGACTATGTTCGGCTGCGTGGGTGGAGAGTGCAGTGTTGGTCTTTTTATTTCGAACACTTAATTTATGCTCATATACCCTAATTTTTAGTGAACGTGAACTTTGCCCTATATAGGTGCTAGAATTTGATGGACAATCTAGACAGTTAATTTGATAGACAATATTATTACATAATTCTCTAGGGGTTGGATCTTTATTATTAAATAAAAATTGAATATTGTCTATATTTTTACAATAATGAGATTAATTCTTAATTTATTACTGCGCGGGTCATTTGAAATTTTAGTAGATAAATTAATTTTAAAATTATTATATATAATTAATTTAGAGACATTTTTTAGATAAATTTAAAAATTGAAATGTATTATTAAAAAAGAAATAGGTTTCCAACCGATCGTGAACTTTGAGAGAAATGGTTGCATGCTCTAATAAAGTATTGATAAAGCATTTAATGATATTTTTTCATCTTTCTTTGATCAATATTCATTATTCAAAAAAATGTTTTTTTCAAAACATATAATTACGGACAGCTAATAATCACATCACGAGACGCTGCCCGCCAGGGCCACCAGCCCGGAGGGCCGAGCGGTACCGGGCATGCCAGGTACTGCTCGTTATTTATATTTGAGAATGAAAATTACATTTAACAACTCGAAAGTGAGGTGATTTCATTTCTTTGCAGGTGAGTGTATTTTAATTTTTCCCTCTTTGAATACTCATCGCCCCCAATCGCCCCCTCTTATTTATCGCCCCCCTGATAACCCAAATCGCTCACTTTGGAGGCGATCGCCCCCAGGTGGGAACCACTGCTCTAGATCGACAAACAATAGCTTAGTTTAGTTTCCCCCTTCGATATAAATAAACTTTTATTTGAAACTTTTTCCATATAAGTAATGCACTGTTTTTGAGTTATAAGACTGTCTCAAGGTAAAAAAAAAACTCACCCGGTATATATATTTGATTAATATTAATTTTTTGCTCTCTTTCCACGTCGAGTAGTAATCCGCAACCGGAAAAGCGAACTTTTTAAGGAATTTCATGTAATAAATTCCTTCCTCTTCATCGCATCTGCAACAAGAAAAAGAGGGAAAAAAACTTGTCCTCAAAAGAGTTATTTATCCTTTTTAAATCCTCTTAAGATTCAGATTTCTTTTCTTGTTTAGGTACTAATATTTATTGAAATGGTAACATGATTTATTTATTATTTGAATCACTCCTATTACGAAACGAGACACTTTTTTTCTTTTTCTTTTTTTTTTTTTGAAATGAGAGATTTTATTCTGGGTGATATATATACATCCGAGGGAGAAAAGGAAAGGGATTTCAGAAGAGAGAGAGAAAGAAAATTATAGTTTAAAAAACTAAAAAAAACCCACTTTTGTCAGTAATTCACTAAAAAGTAAAAAATAATGTAATAAAATCCCCAGAAGGCTAGAAATGCAAAAACTAAGTTAAATTTGTTACAAGGGCATAGTTTTTCATTTTTTGATCCTCTCCCCTATTTTGGATGGTCAGTTTTTGCATTTCTAGCCTTTTAGAGGCCCGCTGATTATGTAACTTATGGGCCCCTAGCCGAAAAATACCTTTTTAAAAAGGATTGATTTTGCCGACTAGGTGCACTATATTTTTATTGCGTTAGAGCTGGGTTTTTTAAATGTCTGGATAGCAAGTTTTTAGACTTTTTTGGTTAAGATCAATCCTTTTTAAATGCTTTTATTTATTATTAAATCACTGAAGAAAAGTTTACAAAATAGTTTATAATCGTAAAATGAGAAAACACACTGTGAGTAATAGTCAATTTGTATTACCGGCTTTGAGTCCGAAAATGAATAATGTTTGCCGGGAGTTAATACGAGTGCAATCGATAGGGATGGAGGGCCGTACGGATCAACCGTTATTACTTGGTAACACTGTTGTGCGCCGACAATTTTCCTTGAATATAAATATAATTATTTTAAGGGTAATGTTTGGCGGTCCCTTTGATGCTCGAATGCACCTTTTTGACAATGGGGAAGCGGACTTTGCAAATTCAGCTTACTGGACCCAAGTCATATAGCTCTTAAAACGAGTCATAAATCATTTCCAGATGTCAGATGGCCCAGATGTGTAAATGTCATTTTGGCGTGAGAAATGTCTAGAGATTGAATTTCCAGAAATGGAATATTCCCAAGAAAGGTCACGTGGTTTTGAAGTCCCTCCCTTAAAAAAGGGAGTGGTCAATGATTAAAATCTACTCCTACTCATTAGGAAATTGACGAATCGGGAATATTTCTTGTGGAAACTCCCAGAGATGACAGGCAGGTTTTGAGATAGTTGAGAGAGTTGGTTTAGTTCTATTTTGGAATCGACTGGAGGCAGTTGTTAACTTGGAGTTAAGAGATGAATAAAAAACCAATATGAAATAATCTCTTCTTTTAAAACACACCCTTCTCTCCTCTCTTCAAACCAGCACCAGGGCTTAAACAGGCCGAATCGCTTGGGCCCGTTACCAAGACCCCTCACGGAGAGTCATCTTCGAGATAAACCTACAAATCACCAACCTTTCTCTGGTCAAGAAGGGTTGCAACCAAAACCAATAGTGTGTCGCAACAACACGTTGGTTAGTGACCAAGATCGATTGGAAATTTTGGTGCGTTACCTGTAACCACTGGTCCGAACTGTTCGAGGAGAGGCTGGTACCGAGAGTCCGAAAGATGTATTGAACTGTTGGAGGAGTGGGATTGTACCCAGAGTCCCGAATTGTGTATTAAACTGACGTAGGGCCTCGCAATGAGGGTTTTTATATTAAATTATAATGCTGACTCTGTACTAAACGATGGAGCCACGGGGAGATGCAAACCATAGAGGCGCCGTGGGAAACGGCTTAGCTTCGTGATTCCGTGGAATCAGTAAAAGTATGGTGGGCCCGAGGGGGGTGTTGCGGAAGCACAGAGACGTGGGAAAGTTGACTTGTATACAAAATTTGGTTGAGTTTAGTCGGAAGGGCAAGAATTTTCATTTTTGATCACCCCCCACTCCCCCCCCCCCATTCGAATTTTTTTTTAAACAAAAATGCCAAAAATGACATTCTCTACAATTTTGATTCTAATGGCGTTTGCCGTAGATTAAACAGTTTAGGAGATATATTATGTAATCCTACGGTATTTTTTGACATCTTCAGTGGTCGATTACCCCTAAAAACGACTCGATTTTTTGAGTAAGAATTTGACTTTCAGGGTGTGTGCGGATCACACTACACTATGGGGTTTGTTATTTGGATTCTGAAATCAGTTTGCAAAATGGTCAGTTATACTACATATATTAAAAGCTTGTTAAAAAATTACATTTTTGGTCTTTTGAACGTTCAAATGAGATATAGAGGGTGCAGTGGCATAGCCAGATAAGGTCAACAATCCACAAAGCAAAATATTTAGTGGACATTTTTTTTTATTAAAACAAATATTCGAGTTAAATTATGTTTTTAACCGACTTCAAAAAAGGAGGAGGTTCTCAATTCGACTGAATTTTTTTTGTCTATACTGATATCGTCGCCAATTATAAACCGATTTTGATGATTTTTTTGAATTGGGTTCAGTCTAGTTTCCCATTGGTCCCCTTTTTTTTATTGGCATTGGATCTTTTTTGCTATGTTTGTTTAGGCATAACTTCTTTGTTTATGAACCGATTTCGATGATTCTTTTTATATTGGAAAGAGGGTACCTTAGGGGTGGTCCCATATTTATTTGGTCAAGTTCTGATGATATGATCAATGACAAAATAACGGAAATCTCCAATTCTTATGAGCAAATAATCGAAATTATAATAAATCAAATCTTTTATAAAAAAAGGCAAAAAAATTTTTTTCTAGAAATTTAAAAAAAAAAAAATCTTATAAATTCGATTAGTTAAATGCTCTCAGACCATTATTTACCGAAATAGAGATCTTTAAAGATTTTAAACGACAAATTTTCGCGTTGATTAAAAAAAAGAAAATCAAAATTGGTCTAATAGTTCGATTTTAAATGGGGATCAGACCCCATGATCACTTTTGAATATCCCTAAAACTAGATAATAAGTAAAAATATATTTTTCAAGGTGGGTTCCACAAATAAAACATGTTTTGAGTTTTTATCTCGATATATATTTCGGGTTATGAGCCCATTTCGTTGATATTGGATCTTTTTTTATATGTTTGTTCAGGTCTAACTTCTTTGTTTATGAACCGATTTCGATGATTCTTTTTTATTAGAAAGAGGGTACCTTAGGGCTGGTACCATATTAATTTGGTCAAGTTCTGAAGATATAATCAATGACGAAATAACGTAAATCTTCAATTCTTATAGAGCAAATAATCGAAATTATAATAAATAAAATATTTTATAAAAAAATATTAATTTAAAACCCGCAAACGTTTCGAGATAATTTCTATATTTATTAATTGAATTTTATTATCATTTTCGGATTCGTTCTCCAGACGCTTTCTCTTACGAGATGCATAAAAAAATATTATATTAAGTCACTATTAATAACATCACTAAAAAGAGAAAAATAAAAATAATTTTTATAAAAAAATAAAACGGCCTTTAAAAAAATTAAATGCAACAAATAAAATGCACTAAAAGGTATAAAATAATTATTATCTTATTTTTTTTTTTATTATTTATTGGCATCAGGCACAAACCCATTTTGCCAGCCAATATATTCACATTAACTCTACAAAAAAAAAAAAATAAATAAATAAATAGCAGCCTAAAAACTCATCGAAAAATATCACAGCCCAGTGATATAAGGAATTGAAGAACCAGCTTCCCTGGTTCTCCCCTTTGGATATGCAGGCAAGTAATATCTGCGCATTTGTAGGGAACTGGATCTTTCCCCGAACCCTGTCATAAAATCAGTCTATTTTTCGTCGAGACAACCCACACCCAAGAAGGGCATGGTTAATGTCCCCCCGAGAGCTCGAATCACATCTACAGAAAGGGTGGTCTCTGAGACCAACCCTATGCATATACTCGGGAGTCGTCGCGTGCCCAAGTCTCAGCCTATTAATATGTACAGACATTTTTCTGAACAGGTGATATCGTTCAAACCAGGGCTGAACCGGGATTCCCGGACACACTCCGAAGAAATGACGCCCTTTGTCAGCACTGGATATTTTCCAGGAATTGTTCCATTCCTGATAGATTCTCTTCTTAATTAAAGACCGAACTTCATCAGCCGACAATTCGAGGGGCCAGGATGATCCCTCGGAAATCGCTCTCACAGCTAGACTGTCCACTCTCTCGTTCCCGTTAATTCCACTATGAGAAGGTATCCATAGAAGGGATACCTCCATACCTGCCTCTCTAAGATTCTTGATTTCATCTAATATTTCCAGGATAAGATAAGATGTTTTCTTGTTTAGTGGGAATCCTTTAATGGCCGATATAATGGCTAACGAGTCCGTACAAATGAGAACATTCGTTGGATTGGGAAGCTTATGCGCATAATTCAGTGCCTTCAAAACAGCAAAGCATTCTGCCGAATAAATATTACTTTCCGCGGGAAGTCTATACATTTCATAAATATTGTTGGAAGGACACCAAATGGCAGAGCCAACGTAGTGAGCCGAAACCATATTATCTTATTTAGTTACAACTGAAATTACTTTTTGAAGTCGGTGCCAAAAATATACATTCGACGGATCTTAGTTAGTAGTTTTGACGTGTACGCTCGCTTATAGGTATAGTTTGTTTGGCACCGACTTCAAAAAGTAATTTCATGTTAATATTTCGTCGTTTAATTGTAAATAAATAAGATAATAATTATTTTATACCTTTTAGTGGATTTTATTTGATTTTTAAGTTATTATTATTTTATTTGTTCATTTAATTTTTTTGAAGTCGGTTTTATTTTTTTTTTTTATAATAAAAATTATTATTAAAACAAATAGTCCAGTTAAATTGTGTTTTTACCCAGAAAATTTTGGAGTAGCTATAATAATTTCTTCGACCCTTTATGTTTTTGGGTCTGCTGAATCTGAATCTATGGTTTGCTAAGAAAATTTCGACGGAACATTGTCAAAAATGACAAAAAAGGTAAAAAATCTCACTTTTTATCTTTTTGGCGGTTTTTTTGCTTATAACTCAAAAACTATCAACTTTTCCTATATAACCTTCCTATTCAAAATGAAAGTTCATAAAATCTCGTATAAATTTTATTATTTAGGGTTTTTTTCTCCGACCAACCGTTCGGGCTTAAGTGCTAATTGAAAATTGGCGTTTTTTTTTCTGTTTCAGCAAATCCCAAAAAACTCGCACTTTTTTCGATTTTTTCCCATTTTGATCATGAAGGAGCACGTTTTAGACAAAGGCCTTTCTATATATTTTTAAAATAGATTAAATTTTCAACAATTTAAACAAAGTTTCATCTTAATTGTATAATGATAACCAGTGCCGCAATGAGGTAGATTGAAAAAAATGCAATTTTTGCAAAAAATAGCCGTTTTTCCTTCATAAAATGAAAACCACTCATCCTAGAAACCTGATTCTTATCCCATTCTTTAGGAAATTTTGTTGACTTGAACGTTTACTTGGACCACTTTTTTGTTAAAACTCTTAGATTTATAGATGTACAACATTAATGTAAGCTGAAATCCCCATTTATACTGGGCTATAAGTTAAATGAGTGGATTTTGGTGAGGCAGTCCAAGATTCAAACAAAAAAAGAGAGATAATTATATCCGAGGGGTGAACCGCGACCTAAAATCGTGTACACCTACTTCCACTTTCATTTCCAAATAGATGACAATAAATTATCTAATGAATTCCAAAGTAATTCCAAAAAACGGTGTACACCTAATTCCAATCGCGGTTCACCCCTCGATTATATCTATCGTTTTATTCAAAGCCGACGTTTCGGTGGTTGCTTCCATGCCTCATCAAAATCCATTCAATAACGAATAATTATTTATTTACTAAAAAGGGAATCAATTCATTCCACCTATCTATATAATAAAAATAAATTTCTGTTTCTTTATAAGCGCAGATTTCTCAAATGCCTGGACCGATTCGGCTAATTTTTTTTTTTTTAATGTTCGTAATAGTCCAATTCAGGTTAATACATAAAAAAAATTGGAAAAGTTGCCCGGAAAATTGGAAAATTCAGGAAAAAACAATAAAAAAATCAGGTTAGCCAACATACCTTGCCAAACAATAAAAGAACTAAACTACCAAAAAAACAAGTGTTGGCAGCCCTGTTTGTAAGATTTTTGAGTGTCACTCATTCTCAATAATTCTAACTACATTATCGTTGAAGAAGAATTTAATATTGCAACAAAGATTTAAAAAACTATCTATTTTTTTTAAAGTAAATTTAAAAAAAAGCCGTCATGATAACTAAATTTTTGAAAAAGTTTTAAAAAAAGCTATTTTTTCAAAAATTCCTAACTTCTTTTGGGTTGGGTGAAAAAATTTTTAAAAATTCTGAAAACTATCTTTAATAGGGTAGAAAAAAATAAAAAAAAGTTTCAGCCAAGCTTTTGATTATATATATAAATGAAAAATATTCAATTTAAAATAAAATATGTTATTTAAAAATCATTTTTCTTAAAAATACCCTTGAGAATCTCACCGCATCTTTTTTCTATTGTATTTAAGACCATCAGCCATTTCAAAAGAACTAAGCCTTTTGGCTTTTGTATTCGAGCTCATTCATTCATTTCAATATTATTTATTTATAAAGGATTTTTGAAACTATACTAACTAAACTAACTGAAAGGAATTAATTATCTTTTGGAATTTCTTTAAAAATATATTTTAAAGATTAAAACCCAATATATATAATATATTTATTCTCTGTAACTAATAAAACATCAATAAAGCAGCCACGTGGGGGTCCAGGGGGCGAACCCCCTGGCTAGCAAAAGCCCCGAAGAAGGCGGGCCTTCGAAGCTAGTAGAAAATAAAAGTGACAAAGTGAAATTAACTTTTTCCACCCTGCCGATAGAAGCCCTCAAATTGTCAGGACCATTGGGAGTCTATTAGGTACAATTTTTAAACATATATGTGAAAGTGGGAATTTCACTCCGATAAGCGGAAATTTGAACATTAACAATTAAAGCGTAGGTATTTGATGACAATGTTATAGTTTATCTCAACTTTCCCTTGTCCGAAATCTCTAAATTCGGAAATCCAAACATGAGATTTGACGCTCTGAGTGAAACCAAA
The DNA here is from genome assembly GCA_024734495.1 of Forficula auricularia. Taxonomy (NCBI): domain Eukaryota; kingdom Metazoa; phylum Arthropoda; class Insecta; order Dermaptera; family Forficulidae; genus Forficula; species Forficula auricularia. The sequence continues at coordinate 11,032,483 of JALMQS010000064.1, forward strand.
CACCCTCAGTGTGTGTGAGCCAGCCAGGATAAAGTCAGCGGGTCAAATTTCTATCAGCGAATTTGACTCCCAAGAGTGAGTGTATGGATCTAATTTCGGTTGTTCTTCCTGTTTGGGCGACAGCAGATCTGGTCGATTATTTAATTAATAAATAAAAAAAACAGTGAAAACTTAATATTTACGCCCTACTTTGGATAAGTACATAATTAATAATTTTCTTTTTGCCTATATTATAACAACGCCTTAAAATCTCATTTAAAAAATTCAAGTTTTCTGCATTATTGAGCCAGAAGTTCTAATTTTTAAACTAGATTAAATTTCTTACCATTGAAACAAAGTTTCATCTTAATTAGATAATGGTAACCCGTGCCGTAATGAGGTTGAAGTTTTGAAAAATTGCAATTTTTTGCAAAAAATCGCAGATTTTCATTCATAAAATGAAAACTACTCATCCTAGTAACTTGATTCTTATCTTATTCATTAGAAAATTTTGTTGAATTGAACGTTTATTTAGATCACTTTTTTGATAAAATACTTAAGTTTATAGATATTCATCATTTTCCATGACAGGAAATGATCCATTGTTTCAAAAAATAGAAGTTTATCCTACATAAAATAAAAACTACTCATCCTAGAAATTTTATTCTTATCTCATTCGCTAGATAATTTTGTTGACTTGAAGATTTATTTGGACCACTTTTTTGATAAAGCTCTTAGATTTATAGATATCCAGCATTTTCTATGGCAGGAAATGATCCATTTTAAAAAGAATAGAAGTTTTTCTTTCATAAAATGAAAACTACTCATCCCAGTAACTTGATTCTTATCTTATTCTTTAGAAAATTTTGTTGACTTGAACGTTTACTTGAACTACTTATTTGTTAAAACCCTTATATTTATTAATATACAGCATTTTCCATGACAGGAAATGACCCATTGTTTCAAAAAATCGCAGTTTTTCCTTCATAAAATGAAAACTACTCATCCTAAAAACTTGATTCTTATGTAATTCACTAGAAAATTCTAGTGACTTGAACGTTTACTTGGACCACTTTTTTGATAAACCTCTTAGATTTATAGATATTTAGCTTTTTCCATGACAGGAAATGATCCATTTTAAAAAAAAATCGCAGACTTTTCTTCATAAAATGAAAACCACTCATCCAAAAAACTTGAGTCTTATCTCATTCTCTAGAAGATTTTGTTGACTTGAACGTTTATTTAAACTATTTTTTGTTAAAACTCTTAGATTTATAGATATACAATATTTTCCATGACAGGAAATGATCCATTGTTTCAAAAAATCGCAGTTTTTCCTTTATAAAATGAAAACTACTCATCCTAGAAACTTGATTCTTATCTCATTCTCTAGAAAATGTTGTTGACTAGAACGTTTATCTGAACTACTTTTTTGTTAAAACTCTCAGATTTATAGATATACAGGATTTTCTATGACACTTTTCGGATCATATCCTGTTTGACTTGGCTAGAAATCTATTCAGATTTTCCGCATTAGAAATACCAACATTTAAGCACAAAAACGAACTTTCTATAACTTTTTTGCTATATTGAGAATTCTAACTGAAACATACAATAGACAAAAAAATCACAAATAAATATTATTTTTCGTAACCCGGCTCCCTCCCCCGGGGGGAAAACGAATTAATCTACCATTGATTGTCTGGTTCAATCAATTTTCTCTGTTCAAGGGTATTTATTATATGCTTGGAGCAAAAGGAAAGCAAAGGCTGTTTGTTTGCCTTGGTTGTCCACTCGATCAACTTTTAAGACGTCGTAATGAGGAAGGCTTACTTGTCTCCACTGACCACTCTGTTACAAACTGTGCCTTTTTTAGGAACAAAACAGCTCTCTATTTGATTCCGAATTAAGGGTTTTACTTAAAATAGGAAAACTAGAAGCTAGTTAGTTAATATACCTATAGGTATAATAATTAGGTGATATTATTAAGGTTTGGCTTTTACAAATATTACCACATTCGAAACCAATTAAAAAGACTTATATATAGGGCATTCCACACCAAAATTGGACAGTCTTTTTTGATTTACTTGATTTCTTACGATTTTTTCTTGTACTTTAAGACAAAAGCTTCCTGGTAAATTTTCAATTACTTTCGGTAAAACAAAATCTTTTTTAAATTAAATACCTAACTAAAATAAATAATTAGATATTCTGATCATGAATAATAAAAAAAATTGAAACTTATGACTGGATTCAATAACGTATGTACTAGAGATGATTGGATATAAAAATTGAGAAAAAAGTGACACTTTTTCATCACTCGATAGGCTGCTTGCAGTTTAAGTGAACTAATAATAATAATAATAATTTTAAATTATAAATAAATATTTAAATAATTTGATATTTATTTCTTACCTACCAAGATTTGAAATAATTCTCATATTTCATAAATTAACTGAAATCAATCATTGAATTAAAATCAAATTTCATTTTATTGATAATTAATTGAAATAACCCTTTCATTTTATTATTAATTCATAAAATTATTTGTCAATAATTTCCTCAAATCTTCTGAATTCTGAATAAATAAATAAATAATTAATAATTGATATGTCTGAAAATCTCAAAATCTAGCCAGTTAGAACTGGCTGTGGAAAATAATAATTGCTTTTTGTTATATTGTTGTCTCCATTTTACTGAATTTCAATTGAATATCCACTCTCTACTATTATTTATGGTATATAATAACGTGTAACGTTTTAATACAAGTGCAAAACTCAAAAGGGCGTTCCTAGAATAATAGAAATTGAGAAATGAATCTCTACAAGTCTGGTCTTGTATTTGGCAGCATCTTTCCTGGGCTTTAGAGTGAGAGAGATTATTCTATCCGTGCCCTTTTTCCTCATTTTCCTCTATCAAATTCAAATGAATAAATCGCTCACCCGCACATTTATTAAATAAATAATAAAACAAAGTGAAGTCTAGAGTTTACAGAATGAATTAATCTTATAGTGAATTATATAAAAGCTGGAAATATTTTGAATTTTTACTTGCACTTGTAATAATATATACTAGTATTTGTGTTTAATAACTCTCGTCACCCTCCCCTCTTCCCCCTCTCTTGGCGCAAAATCTCCCTCTCCTCTTTCGCTGGGCGGGCGGGTTGCCTATCCGACAGGCAATTCCGAAAACAACGCTTCTAGCTCTTCGTTTATTTATTTAATAATTAATTACCCAATTCGACAAATATTTATTTTAATTATATCGTTTATTACGTAATAATTAATTCGTTTATTTAAATATAAAATAATTAAAATCAATATTTAACAATTAAAATAATAATTGCTATTAAAAATTAACAAAATATTAATTCATTATTAAAAGAAACAATATTCAATTATTACGCTAATTTTTTATTTAAACTTGCTGCTATTGTATTGAACTTTATACCTAATAAATATTCTTGTAAATAGTATAAAGCTTAAATAAAGCTCTCGTACTAAAATTTTCGTTTTATTTTTTGCTTATTCATGTTTAAATATTTCCAAAAAGTGGAAAACAATTTTTAAAAAAGATTTTTTCAGACTAATGTGTGTTTGTTTAGTTCGATAACATAAGAATAGAAGCTCATAGAAAGTTCATCTTGTGCAAAAACTAATCTTTTTTTTAATCAAGAAATCAATACATTTAGGATTTTCTAACTACTATAACTACACGCAGGAAATAATCAAATCGTTATTAGGGAAGCTCTTTACTGTTTTTAGCTGATTTTTGACACTTAAAAACGGCTGAATCTAAAATCATAGAAAAATTCCACAAATTCACTCGTTCTCTCTTTATATCAACAATAAATAAAATTGAATCTGATATCAGACTTATTTTGAGAATTACAAAGTATAGAACCATCGGTATGTAAATTCTATACCAGGTTATTTATGGTTAATTATCGTGAGTAGAATAACTATTTCGTTTATTTATTTATTAGATAAATAAATTAATGAATCAAATATATGCAGGTTTGAAATATTATTATAGAAATTTTTAATTGCGCTCATATTCAACAGAGATGTAATGGTCAGTCCACTGGTTTCCACGACCTAAGGCACTTTCAGCCAACAAACGAACCCTTGCAAAGGTCTTTTTCATTCTTTTCGGCAAACAATATCATTGTCTGAAACTTGAGTAAGTGAGGCGTGAATAAGGTGGAATTCCACAATCCCCCTACGTGCCTGTTTTGAATTCCACCCGTAATTGATAATATTTGTCACATTTTATCTTATAAGTGAAACTTTTATTTGATAAATCTCCTACCCGAGACAAATAACGCAACAAGCCACATGGAACCCACACGCAGGGATCAGTGAAGAGTTCAGTTCCCACATATATATTTAAACTTTCTTGGTTTATAAGTTTGTTAGTTTTTATTAGCTTTATCTTTACACCAAGTTTCTGCTTTGCTTAGAATGAATAGGTTTATCATTAAAATTTGTACAGAGCATACCAAGTTTTATAAAACCGATTTTCACTTTTTTTTCTTCCAAATTCTTTGACAATTAGGTACTATTATTATTATTATTATTATATTGTCTTTATTTCTCTCGTTCTTTTAGATATAGTTCCCAGGATATTTACCCAAGGAAAAAAATGTATGTACAAACGTTGTTATGTACATATTTACAAAGGAATTAATATTAAGAGGTAATAATTAATAAAGTCCGGTTTTATGGATGGAAACCATTGCATGACAATCACCCGGGTGGTTCACTGGAGAATGGAGACTCAAAAAACCCCTGAACAATACCTACACTGCTCAACGAAAATGTGTATGTAAACCTAACAATGGATTCAAGTAGAGTTTTCTACGCTGATTATCATGCAATTTCCCGATTTTATACAACATGTCAGAATTTTGAGAAATTATCGGTCCCATTTTGGCCTTATTTTTCTAGTCCCATTAGATTTTAAACAGAAATATTTGAAATCTGTTGAATATAATAAAAAAGAACTTCCTCTTTGATTTTCAAATTACCACTTGGTTGTAGCTCAATTAGAACTCGATTTAAAACAAAAACCCAAAATTACGGGATTATAAAGGATCAAAACATATTGTCTTAGTTTAACTCGTGTTCTAATTGAGCTAATAACAAGTGGTGATTTGAAAATCAAAGAGGAAGTTGTTTTCTATTAGATCAACAAAATATTTTGATTTCAAATATTGCTGTTTAATATCTAATGGGGGAGTCGGGCTAGCCGAGCTGGTTAACGCGCTAGCCCCGCTTAGGCATCGATCGATGATGACGATGTTGGAGCGGAAGGCTAGGGTTCGATCCTGGCTGGCATAGAAAATTTCCACCGACTAAAACTCGGCTCCCTCACTAACCCTACTAACACTTTAGTGATATGCTGTTTAAAAAAAATATCTAATGGGACTCGAAAATAGGTCAAAATGGCCTTTTTCGTCATTTTGACCGATAATATCACAAAACTTTGACATGTTGTAAATAATCTTGGAAATTGCATGATAATCAGCGTATATAACTCTACTAAAATCCATTGCTAGGTTTACGGTTAAAAGTCTTGTTTAATTTTTGTCAAGCAGTGTAATCAACCACTTGTTTTGTTTTGATTCAATCATATTGCTGTGTTCAGGAGTAAAATTTTGATAAAGTGAAAAAACACATTCGGGATATTTCCAATAATAAACATTTATTCCAAAATTGAATGATAAAAACCCAAAAGATGGACCACTTTAAAAATTTCCCCCAAAATGACTATGTCTCCCTTTTTGGGGCAAATAGAACAAAATACCCAAATATATATTTTTTTTGTATTTTAATACTTCACCTTTCTAAGCAAAACCCATTATCTATATTTTTCTATTACGTCAACAAAATATTTTGATGTCAAGGATTGTTGTTTAATATCTAATAAGACTCGAAAATAAGGAAAATAGCCTTTTTCGTCCTATTTGACCGAGAATATCGCAAAACTCTGACCTGCTGTAAGAAATGATAATCAGCGTATAAAACTCTACTGGAATCCATTATTAGGTTTACGGTTACAAATTTTTGTCGAACAGCTCTCAAATAATACCGCCTTCTGACATGTTCTCATTTTTCCTTCGTCAAATTGCATTTTTGGTTTTGCAACCTTCCAACTGGGACAATATCTCCACCTCCTGCAGCTTATATATATCTTTCAGCTCGACAGGTACTTCCTCTTTGTTTCAGCGAAGGCAACAACAACATCATTGATTATATGACGTTTTTGTTGGATTGACTCATTGGTGGTTTGTACATAGGCGACATCTACTGTCTATTATGTGTCTTTGGTAAGCTCGTCTCTTTATTACCTGTTCCTGGATTGCGAAAAAGAAACCCTCTGCCTCCTGTTCTGAGCCATTCGGTAGAACCTTCCTAATCAACATCATCTTCCGCCAGAGATGCTAAATATCTTCCATGGATGAGTTCCTCTTCCCCTTCCAGTCATTAATGCGATCTTGTTCTTGATGTTTTAAATCATAACCTGTATGGTAAGGTAAAAATACCTAAGATTTTCCACATTGACCATCCAGTCTTAGTTTTATTAGTGTTCAAAATATGAAAACTAAAATTAGCCTTTTCAGTCTATCTTAATAAGAATCTATCTGTATCTAATTGAAAACGATTCCAGAAATAGAGACCAAAACGTCATGAATTATCCTATTAAATTGTGTAATCTAAATGATTTCTCCCGAAATATCTTTCTTGGTCTAATAAAAAATACATTTATTTATTTATTCTTTAATTAAGTATTTTTTATAATAAGTTTACTACATATATTTATTTAACTTATTTGTAATTCCCTTAGGGAGGTGTACAATGAACAGGTGGTCATTAATTACTAAATACTATATGTCATGAATACGTAGGTACTTGAAAGCTCAATAAACCTTTAAAGGATAAATTCCTGAGGTAAATAGAAATTTGAAGACAATATATTTATTTATTTATTTATTTATCAATTAATTAAAACTTAACAACGATGACTCATGTGAGTATAGGTAGGTACATAATGACTTAGAATATTCATAAAATTTAGGGGATTCTTGGGGGAAAATCGACCAACAGAAATATGGAGAGATTAGTTACAAATATCACCACAAGGGGCAGTATATAAGTCGGAAACAGACTGGTGACCGATTGAACTCATTTATGACCCGAGACATAGCTTGTGGGGCCTTTGGAACTCTCTGGATCAGCCGAGTCCAAGAGCTGCGAAGGTTCGACGTCGATGGTCTTGGCCTGAAGTGGCTGAGACTCGGCTAGAGACCACGGTCCTGGTCCCTGCGCCGGCGCTGCGTGCACGTAAATTGGTTGCTGTTGATGGGGCTGCACCAAGATTGGCTTTTGTATAGCCACAGGGTAGGGCTGCAACACCGTAACTGGAATTTGTTTGATCACAGGAACAGGGTAAGGCTTGGGGACGGGGACAGCGACCGGCTGCTGAACTGGGACAGGATATGGTTTGGGGACTTCAACAGGGACTGGTTTCTCGACAGCCACTGGATACGGTTTGTCTACCGGTACGGCAACGTGTTTAATCACAGGAACAGGGTACGGACGATCCACTGGGACTTTGACTGGGATATGAACAGGAACATGGACAACCCGGGTAACAGGGACTGGATGCGGGACAGGGACCGGAACCGCCCAATTGTTCGTGATGCGCACTGTTACAGGTGGCAAAGCAGATTGGATGTTGAGCAGCTCAGGGTACGAATAATGTCCAGCCCCTTGGTGTCCATAGGAGGATCCGGCCTGCTGGAGAAGCTGGAGTGAAGGATGCTGGAGGCCCTGGAGACTCGCCGACGTCGACGCCAGACGCCAGCAGCATAATGCGAGCACACACCTGGAACAAAGGGGCAAAGTGAAAGCGGAGAGGAAGGCAGTGACGTCATCAGGACAAGCACACAATTAAATCCAGCATTGTTTCTATTGAAGTTCCTATTTTGGCGGTACATTCTTGTTTTCTAACATTTACCTAGTGTTTGAGCATCTCTCAAAATGTCCCTCTTTTACTTGGTACGCCTGGGAGGCAGACGAAGTGTTAATACCATATATATCAAAAACTAAATCAGATTCAATCTCTCTATTTTCAAAATAGCCCCAGGAAAGGGCCTTAAAAACAACCCAACAAAGAATTTTTTATTTTTGTTGATGAGTAAGTATAACATAATGACCCTATAACGATTTTATTTATTTTAGGAATTCTTTATAGCTGTAGTTGTATTAATTTATGAAGAGGTTAAAATAAGCGAAGTGCAGCTTTTATTTATTTCTTTTTATTTATGAACTCCCGCTAACGTTTCGTTGTTTAACACACCCTCTCTATATAGATTTTATTTAAAAAAATTTTTTTTTCAAAAAGAGTTTTTTTTATTTATACCTATATGTATTAAAAAGTAAAATTCATATAATATATCGACTGTTTTCCCTTTTATTAATAAAAGAAATCGAAAAATGTTTATCTATTTCAAAATATCGCCATTTTGATAAATAAACCTACGTCATAAAATAAATAAACAAAAGAAGCCATTTTGAAAACTGATAAAATTTAGAAACATAACCAAAACGAAATAATACATATATGTTTTTAAGTAATTATGGACAATGAAATCCAGATTCACAGACAAGTAGAAAAAAATCATGATAAAAAAAACTCTTTTTCAATGTTTCAGACTCAATGAAATGCAAAACAATCGAGAAACAGAGATACCGCCAAAAGATGAAACACTTTTAAGACTTTAAGTTCTTACACGGAAAAAGACAATTATAGTCTTGAAAATATTACACCCTATGGCCTTTTGGCCAGGCGCGGATCCAGACCTCTGATTTGGGGGGGGGGGTGGTCGCCGGTATATAAGATCTACTTTTGATCTCGGAAGTGTGTCGCGATCGAATTGGCCAAGCGGGGGGGGGGAGGTCAGGGACGTCCCCCCCCTTCACATAGAACTTTATTTTCTTCAATTTTAAAATTTAATCTTATAAAAAAAAATTAAAAATGTTGATCTCCAATGCTTTGGGTGGGGGGGGGCGGTCGCCCCCATCGCCTCCCCTGGATCCATGCTTTTGGCGAACACCCTGTATATAGTTTTGTATATGCCATATGTATATACGTATCTTGTATATAGTTTTATCTGATGAATGGTGTATCCATTTTTTTTTTTATAAATATTTCCAAATTCCCGCTCTGAAGATGGCTACAACCAATAGCGGAAACGTTAGCGGGAGTTCATAAATAAAAAAGAAAGAAATAAAAGCTGCACGTCTCTTAATTTAACCCCTTCATAAATTATAACGATTTTGTTCTTTTCAAATTGAAATAAATAAATAAACAAATTAAAATGCATTTAAATTATTATAGGTATATATCGGAAAAAAATTCACTTATATTTAATTAAGTTAAAAAAAAAAGAAATCGCCATTTTGAATTTTACGTCAAAATGTAAACAAATAATAATTAATTAAAATTTGAATTTTTATTTAACTAAATCACACATTTAATTAATTATAATTTTTTATTGCTGAACATGAACAAATAGGTAATACATTCGTGTTCATCAATAAATAATTATAATTAATTAAATGTGTGATTTAGTTAAATAAAAATTCAAATTTTAATATAATTAATGACAAAAATAAAAACTTCAACACATTCATTACTATTAAATAATTAGATGGACAAGCAAAAATATCAAAGAAATTTAACCGAATAAAAAGTAAAAAAATAATCAAATTAAATTAAAAAAGTCAATCTATAGAAAAAAATATATATTTTCCAAAAAAGGGTTCTTTTGATAATAATTTTAATTAGGTTAGATAGAAGTGGATTAATTTAACAATCAGTAAACTAACTAAATGATTGTTTATAGCTAGTAATTATAATACTGATCATTTGAGTTTTATTTTATATTCAAATATGTATTTAATTTATTTTATTTTCCAAAATGGCTCCTTCATTTTAGTGATATGACGTAAATTTCAAAATGGCGGCGTCTCTGTTTCTCGGTTCGCCTGGCGTGTGTTTTGCATTTCTTTGAGTCTCAAACATGGAAAAAGAGTTTTTTCAATCATGATTTTTTTTCTATTTGTCTGTGAGTCTGGATTTCATTGTCCATAATTACTTAAAAACATATATTATTTCGTTTTGGTTATGTTTCTAAATTCAAAATGGCTTCTTTGTTTATTTATTTTATGACGTAGGCTTATTTATCAAAATGGGGATCTTTTGAAATAGATAAACATTTTTATTGCTAGTCATTATAATATTAATCATTTGAGTTTTATTTTATATTCATAGATATATGTATTTATTTTTAACCCTTGTCGTTCATTCGCCTTAAAACACCTATATATTATAATAATATTTCATTTATTATTTAAATTTTCCAAAATGGCTTCTTCATTTTAGCGATATTATGACGTAAAATTCAAAATGGCCGCTCAAAATGGCTGTATCTCTGTTTCTCGGTTCGACTGGCGTGTGTTTTGCATTTCTTTGTGTCTAAAACATTGAAAAAGAGTTTTTTTCAATCATGATTTTTTCTGATTGTCTGTGAGTCTGGATTTCATTGTCAAACATATATTATTTCCTTTTCGTTTTGTTTCTAAATTCAAAATGGCTTCCTTTGTTTATTTATTTTATGACGTAGGCTTATTTATCAAAATGGTTTCTTTTGTTTATTTATTTTATGACGTAGGTTTATTTATCAAAATGGCGATATTTTTAAATAGATAAACATTTTTCAGATTTCTTTTATTAATAAAAGGAAAAACAGTCGATATTATATGAATTTTACTTTTTAATACATCGAGGTAGGTATAAATAAAAAAACTTTTTGAAAAAAATTTAAAATAAAATCTATATAGAGAGGGTGTGTTAAACATAGAGGCGGCGCTATTGCCGAAGGTAGCGCTCTCTTGTGTTTATTTATTCAAATAATTTGGGGGAGTTGTGGTAAGTATTGTATATTATAGATAAAAAAAGTACATGGAGCGTCTTGAACGATTAATAGATCATATGGGGAATGTTGAAGGTTACATTTCCGTCGCCAGTTGGCGCTAAAGTCGTGACGCACAGTCCCTATAACTAAGATAATTTTATTTATTTATTTAATTTATAACCAATGGAGCTTAAATCCAATCCAGAGATTCTCTAAAATAGGTAAGTAGTGGTAGTAGTAGTATGAGGAAAGCATGATGTTTGAATGTTGACGTCACAGTCACAGTCACAGTCACAGATTACCTACCGATTATATTGATGACTACTTGTTCCATCGCTAATCGAATATTTCTATTTAGCCTGAAGGGATTTTCTAAATTATATATATTATGTATCATACCTTGAAGAACAGAAATTTGCATCCAAAATTATACCCTATAAGAAAGTTTAAATATTAGTATTTTATTTATTCATTTATTTATCAAATAAATAGTTAAACCAAATAGTTATTCTATTCAGAAATAAGCCGGCAAAATTCACATACAAAGGCTTCTATAACTTGTATATTAATTCCTAAAATAAGTGTCATATCAAAATTCAATTTTATTTATTGTTGTGAAATGGGAGGGGGGGGGGCGGAGGGTCAAAAAATGAAAATCTTTGCCATTTACCAAACTCAACCAAATTTTGTATACATAATCAGTGGGTCCCAGAAGTCTAAAAATGCAAAAACTAACCCCCCCTACATGGTTATAAATAATTTTATTAAATATTAAATATAAGTGAGGGGCCAGGTTGTATGGTAAAGTCAAGTGGATGGCCACATCAGAACACGTCAGCTTATTTTACTTTACCATACAGGGTATGGTCAAGTATTGTAATCGTACATGAGAAAAGTATTTTGTTTCCTTCTTTTTTTCAAAATATCTCAAAAACGGCTGAAACTATTTTGATTAAAAAAATTGAGTGAAACCATTTCATTTCGCTCTACAAAAAAGCCCTAATAAATAAACATCGAAAAAATTATATTTTTCGAGATAATAATTGTTTTGTCAAAATGTCTGTTTTTTAGTCTGACCGTTTCCAAATTTTGTGGACGAGCTAGCTCAAAAACTATTGTGAATATCAAAAGCAAATTTCGCTAGACTTCTGGGAGTCCTCTGATTATGTATACAAAATTTGGTTGAGTTTGCTCAAACGGCCTAGATTTTTTATTTTTAACCCCCCCCCCCCCTCCACCCCCCTTAATTTTGGGTCGATATGCACCAAAATCTAATCAGCTCTTAATCTGAATACAAAGAGAAACAAAGAGGTTGTCCTCTGCTTGATGCAAATAAACATATACACATATATATCAAGATGATATATCTGTATATATATTATTTATTTGTTTGAGACTATAGTTTCGAAGACTTGGTCTTCATCATCAGTCTTTCTTCAATTATAAATGTTTTTCATGGAGTCAATATCATATGGATATATATATTTTCAGTTCCTGTCATCTGATTGGCCATCCCAGTGCCTCCATTTACCATCTACCGTTTGTTAGTGGTAAAAAGCATTTACTTTGCGACATACAACCGGCCCTATATCATATGGATATTGACTCCATGAAAAACATTTATAATTGAAGAAAGACTGATGATGAAGACCAAGTCTTCGAAACTATAGTCTCAAACAAATAAATAATATATATACAGATATATCATCTTGATATATATGTGTATATGTTTATTTGCATCAAGCAGAGGACAACCTCTTTGTTTCTCTTTGTGAATCAACAACTCTGATACTCTCGGCAAAACAAAAACTTTTCAACTTAGGGCCGGTTGTATGTCGCAAAGTAAATGCTTTTTACCACTAACAAACGGTAGATGGTAAATGGAGGCACTGGGATGACCAATCAGATGACAGGAACTGAAAATGCCTGTCATCTAATTGGCCATCCCAGTGGCTCCATTTACCATCTACCGTTTGTTAGTGGTAAAAAGCATTTACTTTGCAACATACAACCGGCCCTTAATCTCAATAGACCAAAACTACGTGTGAAATTTGGTTTTGATATTCACACTAGTTTTTGAGCTAGCTCGTCCACAAAATTTGGTAACGCACAGACTAACTAACTAACAGACATTTTGACAAAACAATTATTATCTCAAAAAATATAATTGTTTCGATGTTTACTTTTTAGATATTTTTTGTAGAGCGAAATGCCATGGTTTTGCTCAATTTTTTTAATCAAAATAGTTTCAACCGTTTTTGAGATATTTCGAAAAAAAAAACACTTTTTTCATGCACGATTACAATACTTGATCATACCCTGTATGGTAAAGTAAAAACACAACAAAGTCACGCGTTCGTGTTACTGTGGGAATTTCTGCCTCGGTTCCATTTACCACTCTGGTTCTTTGACTATATACGATGTCGTAAACCAGGTGAGGGTCTACAAGAACGTGGTGACTAATATGTATATTGATATGGAACCTACATTCCATCTAGTAGTTTCCCCCTGTGAGTGTATTGAATGCACAAAGATGTAGCATAGAAATAGACAACTGTGATGATGTTGCGCAAATTATCTACATTTAAGGAAGCGTCCGATTTCACTCAGAGAAACAAAAATCCCTATTTTTTTTTATTAATGGTCGCGTCGCCGTGAGCCTACTTTCAGTTTCTACGTCGGATAGTGAAGGTACTTAGCGAACAACCTTAAAGAATCCAAACAAGGTGACGAGACTCTCGATTGCGTTACTCGGAAGTTGGGCGCGTTCAACTTGATACGAATGGATTTAATTAAACATATAATATTAATTAAAAACAGAGAGATAGAGGGCATTGGAAACGCCGGGTCGTAAATTACATTCGCGATAAAACTAGAAGCAAAAAATTACATAATTTTTAAGACCAATGTTTATTAAGTACCTCAACGTGATAACCAATTAAAACAGAAATACCAACTTTTATTATCGATTCCGCGACATTTCAGCCCCCGACAAAATATCCTTCAGACAAAATAACCCTCCCCTTCGTGAATCTTATGAGTAATGCAAATCGACTCGGTTCGGTTAGGTATATATTCAGTTCGGCTCGGTTGGGTTCGTATAGCTCCTTTTCGGGCTGGTTTTTATACGGTTCAGTTGGCGTCAGCTCAAGAGCTATACGAACCCAACCGAGCTGAACTGAATATATATTAACCGAACCTCCGAAAGTTTAGTCCGGGCGGGGTGTGTTTCGGGCTCCCATTTTTTTTTCTAATCAAACACACATTGAAAACTGAACCAGTCAAACGTCGGGCGGGGTGTGTTTTGGGCGGTATATTTTAGCCCAATATTGTAATAATAATTAATAACGATAATGATTAATAGCACTTTTAACAAACAATCAATAATTGTGTAATGTAAACATAGATGATAAATACTATATTATAGATAGTAAAAATAATAAATTGTTAGCTAGAAAATCTAACGGCAGACAGCAGCACTTTCAAACGGCTAATTAGCCGCCAAAATATGAAAGTCTGTTTATATTATTCAAAACTATGATTATAAGCTTACTTACTCTTTTGTATTCTCCCTTATACTGGGGAATATTTTGTCCTTGGGATATTTTGTCGGGGGTATTTTGTCGGGGGCTGAAATGTCGCGGTACCTTTATTATCTGACGAGTTTTCTCATCTTTGAGAGACGTTTTGGTTTATTCTTTTAATAGTCTCTACTTTTATAGAGAATCAATTAATGCACTGACACGAAATTAGACACTCAAAAGCGAGGGGTCAACCGCGACCTAAAATTGTGTACACCTACTTCCACTTTCATTTCCAAGTAGAAGACAATAGATTACAAGAGATTATCTAATGAATTCCAAAGTAATTCCAAAGACGGTGTACCTACATCTAATTCCAATCGCGGTTCACCCCACGCTTAAAAGTAACTAGGGATAGCTTTAAGGTGCTCCTTATTTAGGATATTTTCAAATATTTACTCTCACAGTGGTTCATATTGTTTTAAATAAATAAATAAAAATATCCCCCAAGTTTCAACACCTTATCTCAATTATAACCTAGTGCTACACAGCGTATAAGTTCCCATCTAAATAACATGGGGTTTTTAGCATTGAACGATTATTTTTATTCTGGGCAAAGTAATGGTTCAAAAAAATTGAAACTCTTTAGACTTTATCTTTATAATAGTAGCTATCCTTCAGATTTTTAGCTATTACAATTTTAGAGTTACATCTAATAGACTCCAAAATTATAATAGCTAAAAATCTATAAAAATTCTTAGGAGTAGCTAGTATTATAAGGATAAAGTTTACAGAGTTTCAAATTTTTTGAACCATTACTTTGGCCAGAATAAAAAATTGATTGGTTCAATGCCAAAAACCCCATGTTATTTAGATAGGAAACTTAATCGCTGTGTAGCACTAGGTTATAATTGAGATAAGGTGTTGAAACTTGGGGGATATTTTTTTTTTATTTATTTAGAACCATATGAGCCTCTGTCTGAGTAAATATTCGAAAATATCCAAAATAAGGAAGACCCTAATAGCTACTGATGAAAATTAGTTAATTTAATATTGTTTCATCATTTAAAAAAAAATGTTTGTTGTTGTTGGGTGAGTTGAATGTCCTCTGTTGTTGTTGTTGTTGTTGTTTTCCTTGTGTAAGCTGAGATGGTTGACTTTGACCCCGTGGCAGAGGAGGATGATGATGATGATGAGTCGGCAGACGATTCTTCCAAGGAACTCTCGATTTCCTTGAGCCTTGGATGCAATTACGTGGATGACCTCTGAAGGTCGTTCTTCTTCTGGGAAGTGGGGGAGATCGAGAGGATGAGCAAGCAGACACACAAACACACAAACAGACAGAGATGGAATGACATCATCAGAGGAGCATCTTCTTCTTCTTCAGTCACGCACAGCTGGCTGGAATGTTGCGCAATTCCAAGTTCAGGTTGGCATCCACCCACCTGTTTGTTAGCTGTTGCTGACATTGACTTTGGGCAAGGTCGGCCGAGGCTAACCACCAGTTAAGTATTCCGCAGTCAATCACCCAATCCAGGCACGGTGGAACGATCTTAGGCCAGGGGGGTCAAAAATTGGAAAGTGATGTAGTCCTACCGGGGGTCTGGGGGGTATGGAAAACGTAGACAAATTTCCAGGTCAGTCATCTGACCCCCCTGACCCCACGGTTCCGCCGTCTCTGACCCAATCCAATAAAAACAACGTCTTCTTTCCAAAACTTAAACACACAAAGACCATCAGAGTCAAAAACATTCTCTGTTTTTGTATCTCGTTAATTTAGAGCTATAAATAAAAAGATCTAATTGCAATGTTCAATAAAAAATTTTCATTCCTAAACTTGGACCGTAGTAGAGTTTTATATACGATAATTAATTCTCAGGGTATTTTTGTTTTTACATCAGAGGTCAGAATTTTAAGATGTTTTTGATCTAAGCAGCGAAAAAGTAGGTATCTATTCTCATAAAGGTAGTTAGGAAACAACAATATTTGAAATCAAATTAATTTTAACAATTATTCAATTTAATTATTAAATAATAATGATTAAATAGCTAATTATTAAATTAAAAAGTCACAACAATGAAAATAAGTGTTTATAATTTTAAAACTTCATTATACTCAGATTTATTTTGTTTCCTTGATAGAATATAGCGAGGGGTGAACCGCGACCTAAAATCGTGTACATCTACTTCCACTTCCACTTTCTTTCCAAGTAGATAACAATAGATTATCTAATGAATTTCAAAGTAATTCCAAAGACGGTGTACACCTAATTCCAATCGCGGTTCACCCCTTGTAATATAGTTTCCTATTTGATTTTAAGTTTATTTGAAAAGTTTTTATTTTGTCGAGAGTAGCAGAGTTGTTGATTCATAAAGAGAAACAAAGAGGTTGTCCTCTGCTTGATGCAAATAAACAGACACACATATATATATATTATTTATCTGTTTGAGACTATAGTTTCGATCCATTGTCATTGTTTATTTCAATTATTATTTTAATAATTAAATTTATTTTTAAATAAAACTTAATTAGTATAATGAACAATCACTGATTAACAATTACCTACTATTTAAAATCTTATATTAACAAACGAGCAATTCTAGTAGAGTATGGTATATATATAGAATGGGTTTCTCGAAAACGGCTCTAACGATTTCTCTAAAAATTGGTGTACTTATCAAGTCTTATGAGTTATTAGTCGTGTCACGTATTTCACCAAACAATATTTTTAAATTTAGTAGTGTGATGCAAATAATTTTTAGTGTGCCGTCAACCAAAAAAGGTTGAGAAACACTGGTCCAGGTATTGTTATACAGAATGTGCAAAAATGATTATTTGAGTACTAAAATGAATAACTAGGTCCGCCCGGTGGGTATTATTAATAAATAGGAGAGTGTTATGTCACCTGAGTCCAGAACATTTCGGTCGTGAATCTGGCTGTGTAATCGTGAGGGCGGAATCTGCAGACTGAGCCCGGTGTGTCCGGTTCCACTGGCATTTATAATATGCCGGGGAATCGCCTTTAGGGACACTTTGATTATTCATCAATTCCGTTAAGATGTTGGTATTTCCGATAGGAAGGAAAGTGAGAGCCGGAAATTGGATTAGAAGCTGCTCTGAGAAGCAGGAATCGGTATCTGTGTGCTGAACTTGGGCATAATACCCCGGTAGGCCAGAGCAGACACCAAAAACAGTCAGCCAGTTAAAGTATAAACTCCAGTCAATGTATACTATAAGTGAACGACACTATAGACATCTGGTGGTGAGAAACCCGGCACTAAATTTGTACAAAATATACTGATTGCTATAGGGATTTACAGTAAAAAGTGAGAAATAAGCTGACGTGTTCTGATGTGGCCATCCACTTGATTTTACCATACAACCTGGCCCCTAAAATTATTTATAATCATGTAGACGGGGGGGTTAGTTTTTGCATTTTTAGACTTCTGGTGTCCCACTGATTATGTATACAAAATTTGGTTGAGTTGGCTCAAATGGCCTAGATTTTTAATTTTTAACCCCCTCTCCACCCCCCCTTAATTTTGGGTCTATATGCACCAAAATCTAATGAGCTCTTAATCTCAATGGACCAAAACTACGTGTGAAATTTGGTTTCGATATTCACACTAGTTTTTGAGATAGCTCGTCTACAAAAATTTGGTAACGCACAGACTAACTTACAGACATTTTGACCAACAATTATTATCTCGAAAAATATAATTTTTTCAATGTTCATTTAATTGGGCTTTTTTGTAGAGCGAAATGCCATGGTTTCGCTCAATTTTTTTAATCAAAATAGTTTCAGCCGTTTTTGAGATATTTCGAAAAAAAAAGGAAAAAAAAACACTTTTTTCATGCACGATTGCAATACTTGACCATACCCTACTATGGTAAAGTAAAAAGGACAGTTAATATTTTTTCCTTAATATTAATGGCTAATGCCCTGACACAAGGCCCTAGTCAGAAATAAATTTAGGTGGGGGTAGGTTAACCACCGAGGAGTTAGGGGAATATAGATATACCTACTCCTAGGAGACATTATCTCTCAGACCCCCAGAGTATCCTGTAAAAATTAAATTTTTGCATCGACATTTCGGGGGTGGGGTGGGGTTAATACTATAACCCCTACCCTCCACGCACCAGAATTATAATGCCATTAATTCGGTTCTGATAACCGAACCCTAAAAGGCTTCGCCGCCCCGAAAGTGTCTAGTTCAGTGGTTCCCAAAGTTAACTGGACCGCGACCAATCTAAAATAAATTTCAAAGTTCGCGAGCCTCCTTATACAAAAACCATATACTACTCTGAATAAACTACTCTGAATAAAACCCGCCGGCCGACATCTTGTGACTATCGACCTATCAGTTTCAGGGTCAAGACCCACACAGTTTGGGAACCACTGGTCTAGTTGTTCTAGGAAATTCTTAAAAAGATTTACAAATAATTTATTATTTATTTATATCAATTAATTTTAACAATATGACTTAATAATAAATTTGAAATTAGATATATTAATTTATTTTAATTGTTGGCTATAATAATTATAAAATTAAATTTCAATAATTAATTAGCTTTTGTTTCTTAAATAAGAATAATTAATTAATTAATAATCTCTATTATTTCCACCTACCTACCTACCTACCTATATTATCCGAATATTCATGTTATCTCGTATATTTTTTGACAACAGATAACAAACAATTTTCAAAAACTAAATCGATATTTATTTATTCCTAAAGATGGTCAACCAGAGGTGGCCAAAACTGTATAGTGTTCTATTGAATTAGTAATTAGAACCTATACATGAATATAAATAATTTATCAAAATTATTACAAATTTATCAATTAAATATATTAAAAGCAATAAATGATAATAATAAATTTGAAATTAGATATATTTATTTTTACTTTATCCAATGCGAAGCATGGGAGAAAGTATTGGAATCGCTCTCGCGGCAAGCGCGACTTCAAAGGGTCCTCAGGTAAAGACTACGGAACCCATGGACTCAATTAAGGTCACAAATTGAAGTATTCAATGAGATTGAATTTTAGCACGTGACGGTTTTGCCAAAAATTACCTGGGATCTCGCCGAGAGGCCAAAAAGTGCCATTTTTTTGGAAGTGCGTGCGGATGGATGGATGGATGGATGGATGGATGTGTGTTATCGTTTTTTCGTCCACGAATTTTTTCCACACCGTTGCACCGAATGAATTGAAATTGAAAACCTACCAGTATTTTTAACAAAATGAAGCGCTGATTAGTTTTTGGTACATATCGGTCCACAAACATTAGTACTTTATTTCAGTACTTTTTTAGTTTTTTCTAAATATCTTGAAAATGACTTAACTAATTTTGATGAAATTTAATATCCTAATTAAGTACCTTGGGAACCACAAAAAAGGTTAAATAAAGTTTTTAGTAAAATTATATTTTAAAGTACTTTACTCTAGAACATATTAATATTTCAAATGAATTTGGATAAAGTTTAGCAACGATCCGTTGCAGTTTATTTTTAATTGTCGGCTATAATAATTATTAAATTAAATTTCAATAATTAATAATTAGCTTTTGTTTATTAAATAAGAATAATTAATTATCTCTTTACTATTATTTCTCTAATAATTAGAAGCAAGTTTTCCTGTAATCGAATTAGTAGAGAGAAATAACATAAAGTGAAATCAATGAGGTTGTCTTCTGCATGATGTAAATAAACATTATACCTACCTACTGTATAAATCTTTTTCAATTAAAAAAGATAAATAACCCTTGGAATTTGAAGAATTTAATATATATATAAACCTTCAATAAACCATATTAATTTAAAAAAATTTTATTATTTATTTTTATATTTAATGAATTTGAAATGAGATATTTCAATAATAAGAAAATTCCAAGAGGGTGTCATCTATTAGATATGAGATGGCATTGGATTATTTTTAATTATTAATCTGAAGAGTTGTTTTTTATTCCCTCGGAAATCGAACCCGAGTGCCAGAAACAGCAATCCGGGCCATTTGGCTACCCTGTGCAAGGTGCAAACACTTCTCATATAAGTAAATGGGCTAAATATTTTACTCAAAGGTTTAAATATTCATTTGTAAAATTTCTCGGTCTAAATGTATACATATAGCCATGCTATCTATCTATATGGTTTAAATATAAAGGTGGTTGAATGGTGAGAATTTTTAATCCCAATGACAATGCCCAATATTTTTTCCAAATTGAATATGAGAGAGTTCAAAATGTCGATAGAAATAGATTTCAATTTTCTAAGAGAATTACAAGAGAGGGTTATTTGATTTAATCGGATTCGATTCTCCGAGGGGGTAAAAAACAAATCTTTTATTTATCAATTAAATAAATATTATAAGCCAGGGGTGGCCACTAACCTTATTTTTGGGAGCCGCAAATTTATAAAACTGTTTCAAAGCGAGCCAGATTGTTTGGAGATTAATTTTTTAATAAATGTGTTAAAATACATGTATAACGAGCTTTTCGTGCGTGCCTTCGGCACGCCCTCTAAGCTCGGCCCTCCGGGCTGGATGCCCTGGCGGGCAGCGTCTCGGTCCAAAAATTTTATTCCTCTTAAAAAACCACACTCCAAATGTATACCCGTAAACTACCGAAAATACATCGTCTCTTAAAAGTTTCGCATCTTTAATTTTTGAGTGGCGAGGGGGGGGGGAGGAACAATTATCAATATATTTAATGTTTCTTAATTTAAAAAGAATTGGAGTCTTTCATTTCAAAATTCGAATATATATATATTTCAAATTTGCCTGGTTAATGAAAATCGATTGGAGCCATCAGTTTAAAATCAGAGCTGAGAATTATATTTCAAATTTGCCTCGTTAATTAATATATATTTAATGTTTCTTAATTTAAAATCTATTGGTGTTTTTTCATTTTCATTCGAGTTCAAATGAATACAATATTATCTAGACACAAAGTCTAAATCAAAAATATATAGTTTTAGTAAAAGAAATCAAGATATAAATATTAATGTGACATTGGTCTAGTGGTTAGAGCTGATGACCATAGTTCAAGAGTTCGTCGGTTCGGTTCTAGGCAAGAGGGTAATTTTTTTAGAGAGATTTCTCTAAGCGTTGTTACAAATTAATCTAGATGAATATATATAGTATATATTGGCACCTCCGATATGACATCAGCGCCACTCCGGTGTTGACTATCTTAACTTAACTTATCACTCACTTCATTTTCTACTCGAGTTCATGTAACTTGCTATATATTGCTTTTTCCTCATATACTATACTATTTTATTGTAATGATGTGCAACCTCAATAAAACGCTTTATATATTTTATCTATCAAATTATCTATCATTGTGATATTCCGCTATCCACGCCTTTTATATCTCCTAACAAAATGTTTTATTTAAAAAAAAGACACATTTTTTTTTATTTTATAAAATATAAATGAAGTAACATATATTTTTTGCTCTACTTATAACATTACAAATTACAAATTAATTTAATTTTTGTATTATTATTTTTTAAATTTAATTATTATACAGGGTGTTGCATAAAGATCTACCACATTAGAAGAGATATATAAAAAAATGAAAAAATTTAACTAGAAAAAAACTAAATACTTATATTTTTGAAAAGAAAAGAAATGATTTTTTTTTAATGTATTTTAAACATTATCAAAGAAAAAGTGGGTGGAAGGGAGGGTAAAAAAATTCTAGCCCTTTTGACCAAGCAACCAAATTTTGTATACCTAGATTGTTTGGTCAAAAGGGCTAGGATTTTCTTTTTTGACCATCCTACCATTTTGGATGGTTAGTTTTTGTATTTCTAACCCTCTGGGGGTCCACAGAATATGTATACAAAATTTGGTTGATATTTGTGGAAATGGCTAGAATTTTCATTTTGGACCCCCCCCCTATTTTGGGTATAAGTTTTTGCATTTCTAGCCTTCTGGGAGTTTACAGAATATGTAGGTATATAAAATTTGTTTAAGTTTGGTCAAAAGGGCTAGAATTTTCATTTTTGACCTTCCCACTTTTTTTCGTCTGATATAATGTTTAAAACACATTAAAAAAAAATTGTTTTATGTTCTTTTCAAAAATATATTCAGTTTTTTTTTCTAGTTAAATTTTTTCATTTTTTTTATACCTCTTCAAAATGTGGTAGATCTTTATCCCACAAACTGTACTTTTTAAAATCAGTATTATTCAAGAGGGTTCAAGAGCCGCATGAGATTGACTGAAGAGCCGCATGCGGCTCGCGAGCCACGTTCTGGCCACCTCTGTTATAAGAAATAAATGATAATAATAAATTTGAAATTAAATATATTTATTTTATATTGGCTGGCAAAATGGGTTTGTGCCAGATATCAATAAAAAAAAAAAAAAAAAAAAAAAAATATTTATAAATTAATTTATTTTAATTGTTGGTAGATAATAATTATTAAATTAAATTTCAATAATAAATTAGCTTTTGTTTATTAAATAAGAATAATTAATTAATTAATAATCTCTTTATTTAAACATATACGTACCTCCTACGATATATTATCTGAATATTGGTGTTATCTCGTTTTGTCAACAGATAACCTTAAGGTCAATCGATGTTAAATTTGGCACGATTTGTTATTAATAAAGTCTTCTATTTCTATATTCATTCATTATTTTTGGATGTCTTTTTGTACTAAAATTCAAATTTCATATTTTTATTTTATAAAACTTGATTAATTAATTAATTTCAAAAAATGGGAATCCCTATTTATCCTAAATATAAGTAGATATTTATTAATTGTTTTTTTATTTTTGTCAACAAATAACAATGTCAATGTACCTACAACAAAAATTGTCAAAATAACAAAAATATTCTAATTGTAATTAAATTGTAAATAAATAAATAAATAATATTAATCATAAAACAAGGCCACTGTTAAATTTGGCACGATTTGCTGTTAATAAAGCCTTCATTCGTTATTATTTTGTACTAAAAAACAAATTTTATTTTTTTATTTTATGAAATTTGAATAATTTTAAAATTTTATTCAAAAAATGGGAATCCCTATTTATCCTAAATTTAAGTAAATATTTATTATTTTTTTTTTTTTGAAGTTTTTGATCCCTCAGGGGGGAATCGAATTTAATTCGTAATAAAGAATAAAAGGTATTTTTATTGAAAATTTTCAAAAACTAAATCGATATTTAATCCTGAAGATGGTCAACCAGTGGTGGCCAAAATTGTCTAGTGTTCTAGTGAATTGGTATACATGATTATAAATAATTTATCGAAATTATTAAATTTATACAACTAGAAAATTATAAGATGGTGTCATCTATTAAATCCGATGGAATGGAATATTTTTAATTATATGTCATCGGGGTTGTTTTTCACCTCTTCGGGAATCGAACCCGAGTGCCAGTAACAGCAATCCGGACCATCTGGCTATATTCCATTCCATCGGATTTAATAGACGACACCATCTTATAATTTTTCTAATAAATTTGAATCTATTACCATCACCAAATTAATATCTTTCATATTAAATTTATATCAATTAATTTAAGCAATTTAGCTTAATAATAAATTTGAAATTAAATATATTTATTTATTTTAATTGTTGCCTATAATAATTATTAAATTAAAATTCAATAATTAATTAGCTTTTGTTTATTAAATAAGAATAATTAATTAATAATCTCTTTATTTACACATATACCTACCTATATTATCCGAATATTCGTGTTATCTCGTATATTTTTTGTCAACAGATATAACAAGGTCAATGTTAAATTTGGCACAAGCTGTTAATTCAAAAATGGGAATCCCTATTTATCCTAAATATAAGTAGATATTTTTAATTGTTTTTTTTTTTTAAGTTAGGGGAATCGAGTCTGATTCGAAATAAAGAATAAAAGCTGTATTTCTAATGACACCTAATCCCAAAGGTTTGATTCTACATAATTCCAAAGGTCAAAGTGCAATGGACTATCTCTAGACACAATTGATCCTTAAAGAAAGCTTTCAGTGTCTGCTTCAGTTATACCATAGTTTCAATTCTGTATACCTACCCATTTTAATTTCCATTTGATGTGTACTGACTGGTAAGGTAATAAAAAATCTCTTTTCTCATTTCTCTTTTGGATTTTTATGAAAATGTTAATTTACGATGCAACCAGAGAAGAGAGGAGAGGAGATCACCTCGACCACATTTTTGTTAACGAGATCTTTATGCAACAATCCAGTTAACGCCAGCGAATGTTTACCCGAGATTACTATTACTAAAATAGGAACAAGAAATGAAAAAGAAAGCAAACAAGAGGAGAGACCAAGAATGGAATCTGATCCTCTTTCTCCTCTCTCTGGATGCCTTACTGTTACCGTTACCATCGCAGTTAGCGTCCCCGGCCATCTCCAAAAGGCGGAAGGGACAGTTTCTCATTCTCTTTTGCTGTTTTGGGTGCGGCTGCTATTGCCTGTCTGTCTGTATGTCTGTCTGTCTGATGGACTGAACAGACAACCTAACTAACCTAACCGGATGCCCTCCGTTGCAGACAAGCAGATCAACCACGGGTTACATAACCACACTCACACAACACATGTACTGTGGAAGAAAGCCTGTTCTTCTGCCGTATTGTACGTCAAAGAAATAGAAAGAGAGCTATATTAATTCCTTCCACTTTATTATTTAACACTTAACATCTGCACTTGGTTCACTTTGGTTTGTTTGTCCCTCAAGCGATCTTTCTTTCTTCAGTTACACAATCTAATCTAATAATAATCCAGTTATAGGCATCAGAGAGACAAGAAGACACCATATTACCCATGCGCAATCTACCATTAAATAAATAAATAAAAAGGAAATTGATCTACCTATTAATATTATATTCAAATTATTTGCCTATCATTGTTGTGTAAATAAAAAAATATTATCTTTCTCTTTGTTAAATAATTATTGTAACTAATTATTGAAATTTAATTCTTCTAATTAGTAACATACCAATAATTAAAATAAATATAAATAATGAAATATTTGAAAAAGAGTTCAAAATGACGATAAATTGTTTAAGAAAATCTCAAGAGGGTGTCATCTATTAGATTCGAGATAATATGGATTTAGAAGAGATGTTTTTTTACACCCTCGGGAATCGAACCTGATTAATTAAATAAAATTAATGAAATATCTCATTTCAAAATCATGGAATTAATAAAAAATAAAAATTTTTCAAAATTATCATGCGTTATTGACGCTTTCTATATTAAATTGTTCAAGGGTTATTTAGGTATCTTTTTTTAATTGAAAAGATTTATATAGTAGGTAGGTATAATGTTTATTTGCATCAAGCAGAAGACAACCTCATTGATTTCTCTTTATGTTATTTCTCTCTACTTATTCGTATTACAGGAAAACTTGCTTCTAATTATTACAGAGAAATAATTGATGTGTAAATATTAAAGAGATTATTAATTTATTAATTATTCTTATTTAATAATAAACAAAAGCTAATTAATTATTAAAATTTAATTTAATTAAATAATTATTACTAACAATTAAAATAAATTTAAATAAATAAAAATATCTAATTTCAAATTTATTATTATCATTTATTGCTTAGAATTATAGGTATTTAATTGATAAATTTGTAATAAATTATTTCTATTTATGTATACCTACTACTATTAATTCACTAGAACAATACTAGACATTAAGGAGGCAATAAAAGATGTGTCGTTCTTGTTGGAATTATAATTTTTGATTTATTTATAACGGACTATAGATTTCGAGGGCTTTGCCCTCTTCATCAGATCTATGACAATGGATTCACAGGATTTAATTTACATTAAACTATAGTCTCGTTTTAAATAAATAAAATTTATAATTCCAGAATAAGACACACTCTTTTATCTGTCTCCTCTCAATATATAAAAATTCTGCTACTCTCTGTGCAAAAAAACTTTCAATTTCAATACTAGACAATTTTTGGCCACCACTGAAGGTCGACCATCTTCAGGATTAAATATCGATTTAGCTTTTGGAAATTGTCAATAAAAACATATTTTTATTCTTTATTACGAGACTCGATTCTCCCCGGGGGGGGATCAAAAACTTCAAAAATAAAAAAACAATTATAAATAATATCTACTAATATTTAAGAGAAATAGGATTCCCATTTTTTGAATAAAATTTTAAAATAATAAAAATTAATCAAGTTTCATAGAATAAAAATTATATGAAATTTGAATTTTAGTACAAAAAGACATCGAAAAATAATAAATGAATGAATATAGAAATAGAAGGCTTTATTAACAACAACTTGTACCAAATTTAACATTGATTGACCTTGTTATCTATATTGACAAAAAAAATATACGAGATAACATGAATATTCGGATAATATAGGTAGGTGGAAATAAAGAGATTATTAATTAATTAATTATTCTTATTTAAGAAACAAAAGCTAATGAATTATTGAAATTTAATTTTATAATTATTATGTACAAACAATTAAAATAAATTTAAATAAATTTATTTATATGAGAATTTATTTATTTAAGGACAATCTTATCAAAGATCTTAGTACAATAGATTATTATGTGTATTTTATAATATTATGTCAGAGGGTTTTGCTCCCTCAGGTGTTCAAATTTATTATTATCTTTAATTGCTTATTATATCTATTTAATTGATAAATTTGTAATAATTTCGATAAATTATTTCTATTCATGTATAGGTACTAATTACTAATTCACTAGAACACTAGGCAATTTTGGCAAATAAATATCGTTCTAGTTTTTGGAAATTGCCCATAAATCCATCTTTTATTCTTTATTTCGAATTAAGCTCGATTCCTGGGGAGTCGAAAACTCGAAACATAAAAAAAAAAAACAATTAGAAATAATATCTACTAATATTTAAGAATAAAAGGGATTCGCATTTTTTTGAATAAAATTTAAAAATTATTCAAATTTCATAAAATAAAAATATGAAATTATTGGATAAAAATACTTGGTAGGTTTCACATTAAGATATAAAAAATAAAACAAATTTATTTAAAATTATTATATATTATATATTATTATAAAAGATTCTCCAAAAATAAATTCGTTTTATTTTTTTATATCTTAATGTGAAACCTACCAAGTATTTTTATCCAATAATTTTAAAAATGTTTCACCAAGTACCAACATCAAATTCCTTAAAAACTATTAAAAATATGAAATTTGAATTTTAGTACAAAAAGATATCCAAAAATAATAACGAATGAAGCCTTTATTAATGCAGCAACTCGTGCCAAATTTAACATTGACCTTATTGTTTTATTATTATTATTATTATTTATTTATAATTTAATTACAATTACAATATTTTTGTTCTTTTGACATTTTTTGTTGTAAGTACATTGACCTTGTTATCTGTTGACAAAAAAACATACGATAGCACGAATATTCAGATAATATAGGTAGATATTATTTAGGTATGTGGAAATAAAAAGATTATTAATTAATTAATTATTCTTATTTAATAAACAAAAACTAATTAATTAATAAAATTTAATTTTATAATTATTATAGGCAAACAATTAAAATAAATAAATATATTTAATTTCAAATTTATTATTAAACTATATTGTTTCAATTAATTGATAGAAATTTAATAATTTTCATAAATTATTATTTGTATTTCTTTTTTTATGAATTTATTAGAACAGTACTAGACACTTTTGGTCACTACTGGTTGATGACCATCAGGACCACATCTTCTGTAATAAATATCGTTTTAGTTTTTGGTAATTGTCAGTAAAAACATAATATCATTATATACACATTTATGTATAATTGTGCAATCATCAGAATAAATTTTAATTTGAAGAATATAAAACAGATAGCCACTTATGTTTCGGAAGAATTTCTTCCTTTATCAATGGAATTTTAAAATGAAAGGAAAAAGAAAAATCCTTTTTTAAAGCAACTATATTTATTGTCGGAGTGTTGTTTTGTTGTCTGGATCAGCAGTTGTCATTGTCACAAAATCCCTCCGCGAACTGAATCTGGCTAAATGCAGGTACAGACCAGTGTTTCGCGATATCTTGATAAACCCAGGCGGAAACTTTGTATTTTCTGGGCCGATCCGGGTCTGTGAAATTGACCTGGCATAATCCGAACTTGATGGTGTACCCGTTGGGCCATTCCATCGACTCGACCAGGGACCAGTGCATGTAGCCGATGAGCGGGACCCCGTGGTCTTGCCGGGCCCGGAGCGACTCCCTAAGATGGTCCAGCAGCGCCTGTACACGGCCAAGGTCGTTGATCTCTCCGTTATCGGGATGACCGTTCTCAGTGATGAAGATATCAGTAACCGTGGTATTTCTCGTTAATGTAGATCAGCGCTTTGTGAAGTCCCTCCGGGTAGTAGGTCATCCAGGGCGCTCGTGTTTTCGGCCAGGCAGGGTCTGAACTCAGCTTGACTCCCTTGTCCCAGTCCCTGGAATACTCCTCACCCTCGTTGCCAGGAGTCGCAGTTAATGTCGTGTAATAATTCACACCTAAATAGTCCGCAGAGCCTCGCAACATTTCGATTTCACTAGGAGTAAATTCCGGGAGACGCGAGCGACGAAGTCCTTGACTCAGGGAATATTTTAATACCCGTTCTTTCACCACTTTAGGATAATCGCCATCGAGAGAGAAGATCGGATTAGCATAAAATTCAAATTGAAAACCCAGTTGGTCTTTCGCTGCCTGGATATCCTCGGGACACTGCGTCTTCGGCTCAGCCCAATTTATATTCAAAGCGAGGCTAATTTTGCCCTTTTGTTTTTCACGAAATTCCCTTTCGTATAAACGATACGCTTTTCCGTGAGCTAGAAGTAAATTGTGTGCGCAGAGATAATCACCTCTACCAGAAGAATTTGTCTGTGGTGCGAATTTAACCGGAGTGGCCGTAACCTAAGCAAAAAATATGCGGTTCATTGATGGTAAGCCACCACTTGACTCGATCGCCAAATTTTGAAAAAGTAACCAGGCGTAATCTTCGAAATAATCCGGTAGAATAGAATTGGTCCAGCCGCCGAATTCGCTTTGCAGACGTTGCGGTAAATCCCAATGAAATATGGTCACAATTGGTTCAATGTCTTCTTCAATCAACCGATCAATAAGGTGGTCGTAATACCGGATGCCTGCTTCATTAATCAGACTCAAATCGCCTTTGGGAAGAATTCGTGGCCATGATATTGAAAATCGATACGAATTCAAGCGCATGAATTTCAACGCTTGGATATCTTCCTCGAATCGATGATAACTGTCAGAAGAGATGTCCCCGTTGGTGCCGTCCTCGACAAAATACGGATGCTCGTGGAAAAACGTGTCCCAGATGCTTGGCCCTTTGCCGTCTTCATTCCAGCCGCCTTCAATTTGAAAGGCCGAAGAAGCCGCGCCCAAAAAGAACTTGTCAGGTAGCGGCATATGCTCCTCCTCCTGTCCATGTGCAACACATATTATTATTAATAACAGCAGATAAATCATGTTGAACGGCTAGAAATGAACTGAGATGAACGAACATGACATTTGCAGAACTTCTTTGGTTCTTATCTAAATCAGATTGACATTGATGTAATCCCCCACTGATTAGAGATAACGTTACTCTAACAACCTTTCTTTATCACGAATGTAGATGATAATAAAATATGTAATTTGTTTTCACTTTTATAGACAGCTTTACTTGTTATCTACAATTTGTAAACATAAATTACATATTATTTAATAATACTGGTATGTAGATAAGACTGAGGATTGGATGGAAGGCTGAACAGGCAGTCCAAGAGTTATTACAAAGATCATTCCCTATAAACCACGATCCATTGGAAACTTTTGTAATTGTAAAGTATTTACTTGAAATTTTATTCTTAGACAAAACTGAAATAATCTATATCTATAACATTCTAAATTGAGAAAAATAGAAAATAAATAAAGTAATAATAATAATAATAATAAGTCTTGAGGGGTCGGTAGCGCAATCGGTTAAATCACCAACTTTTCTAATCCGATTAGGAGAACATCAACCTAGACTTCATCAGTTCGATCCCAGCAAGAAGCAAAGTGAATTTATTTGAAAATAATAAATAACCGGCCCCTCGGCTCCAGAAACTGACAATCTCTGGTTCTACAAAACCTCGCGCATGCGCAGGACAAAATTTCTTAACAAGCAACCATGAATCGTGAGAGGCAAAAACAACATTACCCCAGGTGGTAATCAATCCACCCACCCTCGAGTGGCAACCGGGCATTCAGATTCTGGGGGACCCGGACCATCACGAAATCAAGGAAGAAACAATGGAAGAATAACGCCAAAAATCCATACATACCTGGGCACCTTTAACATCAACACACTCATCCGGCCAGGAAAATTACATAGCCTGACCATGGAACTCGATAACACGTTCCGGAAAAAGATAGAGGCGTGGAAGGTCCAACCAGAAAGAGACATCAAGCTTTGCGTGATCCCAAGGGTCCAAACGCAACAAATAATAATAATAAATAATAATAATAATAATAAGTCTTATTTGTCTTCTCTTATCTAAGCTTGAAATGTATACGTCACTCAGTAAATATACTCCCACAAAACTATACATGTTTAAGTATTTATAAATATAAATAAATTGAAAGTTGTTTATTTTAATAATTAAATTTGTTTTTTTAAATAAAACTTAATTAGTAGGTATCAATAATTAAATTAACAATCACTGGTTAACAATTACTATTTAAAATAAATAATTAAAAGAGGAGATATAGGAAATGAAAAGTCGTAGAAAGTTCCTTCTTAGATTAAAAATGTTTGTGTTTCCAATGCGAACAACTGATTATAAATATTTTGACCTTTCTATGTAGCTTCAAAATTTCTGGTTTAAAAATGTAGTATAACACTAGCTCAAAAACTAGTTTGAATATCGAAACCAAATTACACACGTAGTTTTGGTCCATTAATATTAAGAGCTGATTATATTTTGGTGCATATCGACCCAAAATTAAGAGAGGTGGAGGGGGGTCAAAAAATGAAAATCTAGGCTCTTGTACTAAACCCAACCAAATTTTGTATACATAATCAGTGGACCACCAGAAGTCTAAAAATGCAAAAATTAACCGCCCAAAATGGGGGAGGGGGGGGGGTGTAGGGTCAAAAAATGAAAATCTAGGCTCTTGTACTAAACCCAACCAAATTTTGTATACATAATCAGTGGACCCCAGAAGTCTAAAAATGCAAAAATTAACCGCCCAAAATGGGGGAGGGGGGTGTAGGGTCAAAAAATGAAAATCTAGGCTCTTGTGCCAAACCCAACCAAATTTTGTATACATAATCAGTGGACCCCAGAAGTCTAAAAATGCAAAAATTAACCGCCCAAAATGGGAGGGGGGGGTGTAGGGTCAAAAAATGAAAATCTAGGCTCTTGTGCCAAACCCAACCAAATTTTGTATACATAATCAGTGGACCCCCAGAAGTCTAAAAATGCAAAAATTAACCGCCCAAAATGGGAGAGGGGGGTGTAGGGTCAAAAAATGAAAATCTAGGCTCTTGTGCCAAACCCAACCAAATTTTGTATACATAATCAGTGGACCCCCAGAAGTCTAAAAATGCAAAAATTAACCGCCCAAAATGGGGGAGGGGGGGTGTAGGGTCAAAAAATGAAAATCTAGGCTCTTGTACCAAACTCAACCAAATTTTGTATACATAATCAGTGGACCCCCAAGAGTCTAAAAATGCAAAAATTAACCGCCCAAAATGGGGAGGGGGGGTGTAGGGTCAAAAAATGAAAATCTAGGCTCTTGTGCCAAACCCAACCAAATTTTGTATACATAATCAGTGGACCCCCAGAAGTCTAAAAATGCAAAAACTAACCGCCCAAAATGGGGAGGGGGGATGTAGGGTCAAAAAATGAAAATCTAGGCTCTTGTGCCAAACTCAACCAAATTTTGTATACATAATCAGTGGACCCCCAGAAGTCTAAAAATGCAAAAATTAACCGCCCAAAATGGGAGAGGGGGGTGTAGGGTCAAAAAATGAAAATCTAGGCTCTTGTGCCAAACCCAACCAAATTTTGTATACATAATCAGTGGACCCCCAGAAGTCTAAAAATGCAAAAATTAACCGCCCAAAATGGGAGAGGGGGGTGTAGGGTCAAAAGATGAAAATCTAGGCTCTTGTGCCAAACCCAACCAAATTTTGTATACATAATCAATGGGCCCCCAGGAGTCTAAAAATGCAAAAACTAACCCCCCCCCCTACCTGATTATAAATAATTTTATTAAATATTAAATATAAGGAGAGGGGCCAAGTTGTATGGTAAAGTCAAGTGGATGGCCACATCAGAACACGTCAGCTTATTTTCTGATTAAATAAGTGAAGACTTTTTCTCGTGGGATGATTGTAAAAAGAATACAAATATTTGTTGGAATTGTTTTCTTGTCTGTATGGTTGAACTACTATTGATCCTAACTCCCTCCCATTGAACTACGATAAATAATATAGAACAATCAATATACTAGAGAAGGAATGCGCACTTTATTCCAACGAGAGTGTCTGTCTAATAGAAATAGATGCGTTTGAATTACATTCATATAGGTAAAAGGGAAAATAAATAAATAAATTAAGTGCATTAGTAAAGTTGAAGATTTCTCATCTGGAATGTTAAAAACACACCGCTTATTTATTTATTTATTTAGTACCTGGAAGAGCGACATTCGCCCGGGGGTTTTAGTCATTGTTTATTTGAACAACCAATTGATTTGTTGTGATTCAACCACATGATTCATTTTTTCAATCCCTGTTAATATAATTAGTTAAATAAGCAGAGAAACAGCAATGGTCAAGAAAAATAAATATTTTACTGGGAATATAGGCTACTGGGTAAAATATTAAATAAAATTTTTTTCATAATTTACTTATTGGTGCTTGGTTCAAATAGCGGCATCTTAACTATTAATATATCTAGAGTTGCTCCAAAAATATGAGAATACTTAAATAAGTATATCATTTATTCATATTGAACAGAGATCGATTTCACCATAATTAACTTCACTTAACTTCATTTCATTCATATCAATACATCAAATGAATATAAATGATTTATTTTTTATTTATAATAAAAAATATTCAAGCTTATATTATTTCTTGTCGTAATTACATATTATTTCATTTAAATACCCAAATATTAAATTTAACTATTCCACTATTTTACTCAAATAACAATATTTTTATAATTTACTTATTGGTGATTGGTTCAAATAGCGGCATCTTAACTATTAATATATCTATCTAGAGTTGTTCCGAAAATATGAGAATACTTCAAATACGTATATCATTTATTCATATTGAACAGAGATCGATTTCGCCATAATTAAACATCTATTTATATCAAATATAATTTCTTAACTATAAATATATCGTTTTTCAGTGCAGATACTTCTATATTAATTAATTGTATGTCATGTATTTAGGAAGAAAGTTCTTTCTGGTCAATGTAGACACACCACAAATGCCAAAAGTCGCCGTTATTCCACCGACAGACAGACAGACAGACACACACTTTCCTCTCTGATCCACTCTCCCGGAAATTTAAATCCCCGAATTTATGAGCCCACTCCACACAGCTATTTATTTATTTATTCATGTAGGAAATTGTCAAAAATGAATAAATAATGTGAACAAGTATTATTGAGAGTTTTTATCAGAGAGAGATTGAGATCAAGTGTAATTTATTTAATTATTTATTTAAATTAATAAAGAGAGACAAATATAGTAGTATAGTAGGATAGTAATATTATATGTACCTACCTATACTCAGAGGTATATGTTCAAGTATTTAGATATAATATTTATGGGTGAAAAGGAGGTCAGTCAGCCGCCCCAAGGCTCTCTTTCTCTCTTTGATTAAATCGATTACTAGATTAAACGTTAAACTCGGGTGATTTGTTCTCTCTCTATTTAATTAATTGAAGATTAAATGAACGTGGGAATTTAAAACAAATTAATTCATTGCAATTTAATAAATTGTCTAGCTTAAGTTACTTGCTGTTATCGGATGTTGTTAGGGCTCTCGTGAGGTGAGTGCTGTGTGGTGCTTTGTGCGCCCCCCATCAAGTCGATGGGGTCCTAACAATCTGTTGAGTGTGCAGAGTTGTAGGTTGCGTGTTCATATAGGGTGTGTGCAGGGGAGGGGCTGCTGGTTGGCATTTGGCCCCTCCAGATTCGCGTGTCCGAATCCGTTCGCTACTCCAGTCGAATCGAGTCGCTTTAATTATAGCATGGGTGAATATATTTCACTCATGCAAAAGCGACTCAACGATCCGACTGAGTCATCTAGCGGCCGTGGCTCAAGGCTCGTCGCCATGAGCAAGAGCGGGCGCGGCCGCTACACCACACCCTTTGTTTCTTGTGTGATTGCCGATTACCGACTAAGTCAGCCGGGCAAGGCTCTATCCACCTAGCTGGCGGGTCAAGAGGCTGCTTGCTTTGCAATCACGTCGGGCGGTCACCAGATATTGTTAGGTGTGGTGCAGGGGAGGGGCTGCTGGTTGGCATTTGGCCCCTCCAGACCCGAGATCTCGTTGATTTCATTATGGATGTTAGTTGTTACGAGATTCGTTAATTCACAATAAAGATATTTAAATATAGGTAGGTATAATGTACCTACATACAAACACTGTAGTATACCAACACAGGACAGTCTGTCAAAATACAATAGAAAAGCAAACCGTTTTTGGTCTCCATAAATTTGAGCGCCACCATGCGAGCAAAAATGGAAATCTTGCAGTCAAATCCGACTTTCGGCTACCGGCAAAATTAAAAAAAAAAAACTTGAGCGTCATGGAAAAAATATATATTGTGTCCGCTTAATGTTATATATGATTTAATAAGACCGATTTTAAATAATTTACGCATTTTAATATTATGCGCTTTTTATGTAGTTTACTTTTTTCTGGCTAGAGTATGCTGTTTTTCAGGGTACCATATTTTTGACAGGCTGTCCTTGGTATTGTTATATACAGCATTTGCTACGATACTCATCATCAGTCAGCCAACGTCACATACAAAGAATACAAGACCTTTTGTCAGTGAAAATGTGACGTCAGAGATAGTGGACCATAGAGTTAGAAATGAATTAAGTGGATATCAATGAGACAGTCCAAAAAAAAAAAGAAGATAATTTACCCTATCTTTTTATTCATAAAACTGACGTTTCGGAGGCTATTCCCTCCCTTCTTCAGGGTTTTGAAAAGTCAGAGAAGCGAAATCCAATGCGACATTCCCCCCCTGTCTCTTCTTTCAGTGGCAGTAACAATACAATATATTGTAATACCACATTATATTTTCTGAGAATGAAATACAATATATTATTGGGGGGGGGGGGGAAATAAAAATCTTGGCCATTTACCAAACTCAACGAAATTTTGTATACATAACTGTGGACCTCAAAAGTCTAAAAATACAAAAATTAACTATTGCCCAAAAAAGGGGAGGGGGGTCAAAAAATGAAAATCTAGGTTCTTTGTACCAAACTCAACCAAATTTTGTATACATAATCAGTATAGACCCGAAAGGTCTGAAATGCAAAAAAACTAACCTCCCAAAATTAAGGGGGGGTAAAAAATAAAAATATTGGCCATTTACCAAACTCAACCAAATTTTGTATACAGAATCAGTGGGGCCTGAGAGGTCTAAAAATGCAAAAACTAACCTCCCAAAATGGGGCAAAAAATAAAAATATTGGCCATTTACTAAACTCAACCAAATTTTGTATACATAATCAGTGGGGCCTGAGAGGTCTGAAAATGCAAAAACTAACCTCCCAAAATGGGGGGGGGGGGCAAAAAATAAAAATATTGGCCATTTACCAAACTCAACCAAATTTTGTATACATACAATCAGTGGGGCCTGAGAGGTCTAAAAATGCAAAAACTAACCTCCCAAAATGGGGGCAAAAAATAAAAATATTGGCCATTTACCAAACTCAACCAAATTTTGTATACATAATCAGTGGGGCTCGAGAGGTCTGAAAATGCAAAACTAACCTCCCAAAAAGGAGGGGGGGGGGGGGCAAAAAAAATAAAAATATTGGCCATTTACCAAACTCAACCAAATTTTGTATACATAATCAGTGGGGCCGCGGCCCGAGAGGTCTAAAAATGCAAAAACTAACCTCCCAAAATGGGGGGGGGGGGGGGGGCAAAAAATAAAAATATTGGCCATTTGCCAAACTCAACCAAATTTTGTATACATAACCAGTGTGGGCCCGAGAGGTCTAAAAATGCAAAAACTAACCTCCCAAAATGGAGGGGGGGTCAAAAAATATTTATTTAGGTTAAGTAAAAACCTGTACTAGCGCCTGTCAAAAAACAGCCCCCTGAACCACTTTCGAACATCCTTTAAACTCGTACTTTTTTCGATTTTCCCCCATTTTGACCATGAAGGAGCACGTTTTCGACAAAGACTATTCTATATATTTTTAATCGACTTCAAAAAAGGAGGAGGTTCTCTATTCGATTGAATTTTTTTTTTTTTTTTTTTTTTTTTGTGCCTATGTTACCTCATATCTCCGCCAATTGTCAACCGATTTTGAAAATTTTTTTTGCATTGGGTCCAGTCTAGCTTCCGATTGGTCCCATTTTTTTTTCGATTTTTTTTCATAGGTATTAGACCTTTTTTATTAGGTTTGTTTAGGTTTGTTTAGACCTAACCTCTTTTGTTTATGAACCGATTTCGATGGTTCTTTTTTTATCCGAAAGGGGGTGTCTTAGGGATGGTGTCATATTAATTTGGTCAAGTTCTGATGATATAATCACTATTAATAACATCACTAAAAAGAGAAAAATAAAAATTTTTAAGAAAAAATAAAAACCGACTTCAAAAATTAAGTGCAACAAATATAAAAATACACTAAAAGGTATAAAATAATTATTATCTTATTTAGTTACAACTAAACGACGAAATATTAACACGAAATTACTTTTTGAAGTTGGTGCCAAACATATACCTTTTATGAATCGCACTCGACGGATCTTACTTAGTACGTTTGGCGGTACGCTCGCTTATAGGTATAGTTTGTTTGGCACCGACTTTAAAAAGTAATTTCGTGTTAATATTTCGTCGTTTAGTTGTAACTAAATAAGATAATAATTATTTTATACCTTTTAGTGTATTTTTATATTTGTTGCACTTAATTTTTTGAAGTCGGTTTTTATTTTTTCTTTAAAAATTTTTTAAAGTAGATTAAATTTTCTATAATTTAAATTAAGTTTTATTTTAATTGGATAATGGTAACCTGTGACGCAATCAGGTTGAAGTGTTGAAAAATTGCACTTTCTTTTCCAAAAATCGCAGTTTTTCTCCTTCATGAAATGAAAACTACTCATCCTAGTAACTTGATTCTTATCTTATTCATTAGAAAATTTTGTTGAGTTTTTTTTTGAACGTTTATTTGAACTACTCTTTTGTTAAAACTCTTAGATTTATAGATATACAGCATTTTCCATGACAGGAAATGATCCATTGTTTCAAAAAATCGCAGTTTTTCCTTCATAAAATGAAACTACTCATCCTAGAAGCTAAATTCCATTTTCATTGTCAAGGAAATTTTGTTGACTTGACTGATTACTTGGACCACTTTTTTTTTAATAAAGTCTTATAGTTTTTGAGTTATAGGCATTTTTTTGAAAATGTTGAAAATCGATACCCTGCCCTAAATATCGAGATACTGTGACTACAAATTTATATATTTTATTATTCTAATTTTTGTTAAGCAATCCAGAATAATCCTGCTATTGACCAGAATTCCAAAATATGTCAGTACTATACTTAAAGAAAGAAAATATTTTTTCTGGACTTAGGAAAGTTTCATCAACTAATTTGATTCATTGTTGTGCTGTCTCTCGAACGTCACTATTTGACAATAGGAAAGTGGACTTTACAACTTCCTGAACATAAATACAAATGTATGGTTTGTAGTCAGGTGTCAGTATAAACCATTGGCTTTTGAAATTCTACAGAAATATGGGGAGGGCTCAATAATTTTTAAGATACCGCCCCTGCTGATTACGATTTTGGCCAATTAGAAATGATTTGAGAAATTTCGGCCACTTCGGGCAAGCTTGAGGTCAGTCAGAGAGTTAGTCGGTTCTAAGTTGAAACCCGGTCGGGACTGGTCCGATTTGTCAATTGGAGTTGAGAGACCAGTTTTAAGCTCTCTAGCCATCAGCATGGAGAAATGTAAATTTATAAATAACTAACAAAAAAACCAATATTAAATAATACTCTTTTTCTTTAAATACTCAATTACCATCAAATCAGCATCAAGACTGAAACAGGTTGAATCGCTGGGCTACGTTACCAAGACCATTCTGCGGAGAAGATTCTTCAAGATAAATCTACAAATCGTCAACCTTTCTCGGGCCAGAGAAGGGTTGGCAACCAAAACTCCAAAAATGTTGTTATAACATCATCTTTTAATGTAAAAACAATCTAGTATCTTAGCATTCCTAGCATGGCAAGTTATTTAAAAAATTGGCCCATATTTAGTCAAGATTTCAAAATGCCACAGCACTCTTGTACTTACTTATTAAGAAAAAAAAATATTGATGTTTTTTGGCAAAATTATCTAATTTAATATTGTAGGATCCAGCCAAGCCAAGCCAAGTCAAATGACCATCATCTGAGGCCCCTGCTGCCTCATCAGCTATGAGCGACAATCTCGCAGCCGCCTGGCTGGCTGTCCGTCAATCCGAGCAGGAGCTTAGCAGATCTTCACAGCCTTTTCATTGCCAAGTCTCAGTAAGATTTCCACGCAGCCCCCCAAGTAAGCAAGCAATTCTCCAGTGGCTCCGCCACCCCATTCTCGCCCGTTCAAGCCCCCGAGCGAAGAGCTAGCTTCCCCTCCAGTTGCGCACGCATGCCCCCTCTCGCTGCCAGCATCCAGATGAAGTGTGTGAGTGATCCGCCCCCCCCTCAGTGCGCGTGTCCATTCCTCTTTTCCCTTAACTTGTTCACCTTTGCCTCATGCTATCCCCTCTTCTCGCCGCCGTCGCCGCATGGAATATTTATTAACGAATCACGACCCTCCTAAGATATTCTCATTAAGTGTATAAAGATTGCCTCGCATTATTTCAAATCAGTTACGATTACCCCTCCGACACGAACAGTTCATCCATCAGTTCAGTTCAGTTCAGTTCATCAAGTATATGTTTACCGAAGATTTAACCAGCAAGTTTCAAGAAGTATTTTTCTACTCAAGATACACGAACATCTCCAGTTTTATTTCTATTATAAAGCATTTTGTTATATTATTATTATTGAAAAGCATCTAATAAACCATTATTATTGAAAATACTTGAGTCTTTCTTCACCTGGTTTAAGCCACCTAGAATAATCCCTACAATATCATATTTTAATAGTGGTTATTTATTTAATATGTTATCAATTATGTCGCATATTAATTGAAAAAATCTATGACTATTATAGACATTAATATTATTCTAGCTATTAATAATAGCCAAAGATTAGCTTAATTAAGATGCTACATAATTGATTAACATATTAAATAGAAAATATCCCCTATCAAAATATGTTTTCTAATTAGCTGAAAATGGGGGGGTCGGGTAGGCTAGCTGGTAGCGTGTCAGCCTGTTAACCAAAAAGACCCGGGTTCGAATCTGACTCGAGGCATCCGGCTAAAACCTGACCCTGGGGGATAGAGACAAATTTGATATACAATAATTAGTATCGTAAATTGGCTTATGGCTAGAAAGACCGAAAAGCCAAAAAAAAAAAATAGCTAATTTTGTCTAAAAAATATCAACATTATTTTTTCTAAAGAAGGAAGTACAAAAGGCGTTGTACCATTTTGAAATTTTGACAAAAATGGGGCAATTTTTTAAATAATGTTTACTAGACTTTTTTTACATTAAAGATGATTCAAAGTTAGCTGATGTAAATTTTTTAAAACATAAGTTCAGAAAAACATATTTTTTTTTTTCAAAAAGTATAGTACTCATTTAAGGATTTTATTTTGAATCACCGTATTACCGCTTGCCTGAATTTCGATACTTTTTAATAACTCGCACAAGAACGAAAGCTCGCAGAAAGTTTGTTCCCAGTGCATAAAAATCCTAGTATTTTCAAAAATTAAATTATCAAATAAAAATGATGGAAATGAGAAAAATCTCATAAACATATCATATTGAACTTTTTAAGCCGTTGTTATAATAGAGGCAATTTCATAAATAATTTATATTCAAAAGTTTATTAATTAAAGCAGTGGATGACTCATCAGCTCTTGCCTTGTTTAGAAAATCTCTCCATAAATAAGAAGAAAAATAATTCGAAATAAAGTACGAATTTGAAAAAAAACAGTATAATAACAATAAATAAATAAATAGAAATAGAAAAATGTCGAAAGTGAGCTTTAAGTTTGAAATAATTTAAAAGTAAATAGACACCTAATGACTAAAATAGAATTGTCCCTATAACATATACCTATTAACGGCAAAGGAGACATTTTCCTGAGACTATAAATTAGACTCCAGCTTCCTTAAAAGTTTTTAACTACTTCGTACTGAATTTCTTATTATAAATAATAAATCTCGTTATAATGGACACATATATAGATTTAAGAGAAGATATAATCCCCTTCGCTCCATTATTAGATATACCTTGCACGCCCAACTATTTATTTATTTTAGAATTCATTTCAAAAAAGAAATAGCTAATACTAATAATAATGTCGCTTGGGTAACTCTACCAGAATAATAAGCAGTAAGTTACCCTGGCGCCTCCAACGGCGAATCAGACCTTTACTGCCAACAACCGCCATTTTGAATAATGTCAAACTTATCTAAATTGAATTAGTATTATAATAATTATTAATTAGTATTATAATAATGATCGTTATTTTTCTGAATAATTAAATAATATATTTGATAAGATAGATACAATCTATTTTTAAAATTGTTCAATTTTTTTAGAGAAATAAATAATAGGTATAATTTAAATATTAGGTTATTGACAAAATGAGCGGCCGGTTGTTTGTTTGTTTATTTCATCGTTGCCCTTAGCAACGCGGTTCTTTTTCAAATCCTCCCTGAATTTTCTCCATGTTTAATATTAATTAATTTTATTTGGCAACATTAATAAACAATTAATTAAGAAATGTAGAAATTAAGAGAATTTTGTAAAGTTTTTTTTTTATTTATCATTGTTAATGTAATAAATAAAATTTGGAATATTTTTTTAATTTGTAGCTGCATAAGTATAAATTGTATTTTCAAATTCTAATGTGGTTTCAAAAACAAATTTAACTTTTTGAACGTTTCAATGTTTAATTACAACATCCTCAATAACATTGATTTTTTTTTTTAATGTATAATTTTTGTAAAATTTCATTTCTAATGATTGGCTCACTGAATCGACGTCACATTTTCACTGACAAGGCTTCTATATATACAGGGAAACCTGTATCACAAAATTAAACTATAAACAGGGAATAGGGCAATTTTTAAGACGGTCTCGAACATAAATTTTTTTTAATATAAAGTCTCATAGTTTTCGAGATTACTTATAGGGCATTTTTTTGAAAAAATAATGTTGAGAATTCACTACCCTGCCCTAAAGATCGAAACGCTGTGGCTACAAATTTACATATTTTATTATTCTAATTTTTGTTACACAATCTATATCTCTAAATGGTAATGAAGTTTTTTTTTTATTTGTCAGTGATTATACATAATTCTTTAATTTTAAAGAATGTTTTATTAAATAATTTCAATTCTTTGTAAAACAATCCCAAAATGTTTATAAGAAATTCCAAAATTGAATTTAGGAATCGAATTCTGCATAAATTGTTTTGTTCCCATCAGCAGAACGTGAAAGGAAAAATTATTTATCAATTATTTATTAACAATTTAGTAGAATATTAAATATTAATTACCTAACAATATAGAAATAAATAAACAAATTAGAATACCAGGAACGTAACAATCATTTTCAACTATTAAATGAGCAATTGTTGTATACCTATACTACATCTATATATAACTAAATATGTACTGTTACGCTTAAGTGATACGTTGAAGGATCTCCGAAAGTTCTTCACCGATTTCTTTGAAATTTTCACACAACATTCCACTCAAATACACGGGTGTTTTTATATATAGCGTTTTTATAGATCTCTCACCTGCGTGCATTTGAAAAATATTTTTTTTCGAGGAAACAACACCAGCGCCTTCCTCTGGGGGGGGGTAAAAGCAAACAAACAAAATGGCCGATGATAGCTTTTTGGAAATCTTTCAACTGTCAATATTATTTTTGGTCAAGGGAACAATTTTGACAGGCAATATATAATTCATTTACTGTTTTAATACCTATTCTATAATTATTTGAATTTTCAATTTATTTTCAAAACTATTATTATGTTTTAAATATATTTAAATTTTTGATCAACACGTGGTCGGGTCAGCTATTATCTATATAAATTTTTACCATAAAACGAGACGCTCCCCGCCAGGCTAGGTGACGCCTGGTCGAAGGCCCGGGCGTCACCTAGTATATTATAAATTGTAAAACAATCCCAAAAACTTTATAAGAAATTCAAACGTTTCGGGGGAGAAATTCTCCCTTTACAATTCAAATTTGAAAAATGTTGCTTTAAAAAAGAAATAGAAATCAATTATAGATATCTATTTGTGTTTGTGTTTGTGTTTTTTTCATCATAGGCTACACGAAGTGCGCTTGATGAATGAAAGTCATGATTTAAAAAATAAAACAATAAATAAATAGAATAAAATAATAAATAAATAGAATAAAATATATAAATAAACAAAACAAATAAAACAAATAAAACAAATATACAAAGTAATCGTCTGCCGAGAATACCTATGTCAGAAATCAAGTCCAGGCATGATCGTCGTCTAAAAACTCGTATGCCTTTTTAAACCAATTATTTTTCCAAATTTTCATTGATAAAGGT
The DNA here is from genome assembly GCA_024734495.1 of Forficula auricularia. Lineage (NCBI taxonomy): Eukaryota > Metazoa > Arthropoda > Insecta > Dermaptera > Forficulidae > Forficula > Forficula auricularia. The sequence continues at coordinate 11,075,951 of JALMQS010000064.1, forward strand.
ATAGAATTTCTTCCGAAACGTTTTAAGATTATTTTATAAAAGAATTTGTATTTATTTATTAGAAAAACTACAATCAATCAATGATTTCAACATAATTATTCTGCATTGCATCATCTAACTACCTATAATCATACATAATAGGTATTGATTAAAGTATTTATTTATCAACTACCGTTCAATTACTGATTAAAATTATAATTAAACGTTTCTATTTCAAATGTATTCAATGATTTAATAATATTAATATATTCCATTTTTTCTTATTACCTGTTAATATAGATATTATAATAGCTAGAATAAGGTGATTTTTAAATCCTTAAATAGTCATTTCTTGAAACCACGTGACCCTCTCATGTAGGTATTACAGACGGGCACCCCAAAGGCCTAAGCCTATTTATTATTGAGCGATTATTTGGAGAGCAAAACTGGGTCACTCACTCTTATTTACCATAAGAATCTAATTATGCATAAATTGTTCCATTTCCATCAGTAGAACGTGAAAGGAAAAGATTATTATTTATTAACAATTTAATAGAATAATTACTTAACAATACATATATATAAATAAACAAATTAGAATCCCGCTGGAACGTAACAATCATTTTCTACTAGTATTAAATGAGCAATTATAAATTTGAATTCATAGCAATAATAGGTATACCTAAAATATAAATAAATATCCAAAATAAACAATTATTTATTAATTAAGTAATTGGTTTAATTCTATTTTTCAATTAATTATTATTTCATTATATCCATATAGGGAATTCTAAACTCTAGGCTTTCTTTTCTCGGCGACGTGGCGACCACCACAAACACCGAGGGGTGAACCACGAAATTTGGAATTAGGTGTACACCGTCTTTGGAATTATTTGAGATTAGGGAGGTTATCTATTAAATCCGATGGAATGGAATATTTTTTAATTATATGTCAGAGGGGTTGTTTTTCACCCCCTCGGCTTTCTTTATTAAGGATCAATTGAGTCGGTCCATTGCACTTTGACCTTTGGAATTATGTAGAATCAAACCTTTGGGATTAGGTGTCATTAAAAATACAGCTTTTATTTTTTATTTCGAATCAGACTCATTTACTCAAATTCAAAAAAAAAAAAAAAAAAAAAAAAACAATTAAAATATGTACTTATATTTAGGATAAATAGGATTTATTTATTTGAATTAACAACTTAAAAAATTTAAAACGTGACCTTGTTATATCTGTTGACAAAAAAATATACGAGATATAACACGAATATTCGGATAATATAGGTAGTAGGCATATGTTTAAATAAAGAGATTATTAATTAATTAATCTTATTTAATAAACAAAAGCTAATTAATTATTAAAATTTAATTTTATAATTATTATAGGCAACAATTAAAATAAATAAATATATTTAATTTCAAATGTATAATTAAGCTATATTGCTTAAATTAATTAATATAAATTTAATAGAAAGATATTTTTTTTTTTATATTTATGTATAATTTTTTTTTTTTTGTTTCTTCATTATAACGAGCTGATGGTAATAGATTCAAATTTATTAAAAAAATTATAAGATGTGAGGCCGTCTATTAAAACCGATGGAATGGAATATAGCCAGATGGCTCCGGATTGCTGTTACTGGCACTCGGGTTCGATTCCCGAAGGGGTGAAAAACAACCCCGATGACATATAATTAAAAATATTCCATTCCATCGGATTTAATAGATAACACCAACTTTGATTATCTTCTAAATTTGAATCTATTACCATCGGCAAACTAATATCTTTCATATTTGGAATTACTTTATAATTCATTAGATAATCTATTGTCTTCTAATTGAAAATGAAAAGTGGAAGTGGAAGTAGATGTACACGATTTTAGGTCGCGGTTCACCCCTCGACAAACACCATACAAGTAGAAGAATTAGCTTCACTTAATATTCTCTAGGCGACTGAGGGTCAGTGGTTAGAGTGTCGGACCGCTGGCCCGAAATACGCTGGTTCGAGACTGAATCTCGGGGATATTTGCAGTCGCCCCTCTTGGAAAGCAACGGCAACCTACCAAGAGTATAATTGCCTAGTAACCTCTTCAAAATAGCCGGTTGGTTAAAAAGTAGGTTCCGTATATCTGTGTAAAAAAAAACAGCTAAACACAGATATATGTGGAGAGGAGCCGAAACGTCAGGGAGACCTGACATGGCACTTAAAGAAGAAGAAAGAAAAATATAGGGTTCCATTTAAAAAACAGAACATGACCTTGAAATACCCTTGAAAACTTGTCCTAGGTCAGCCAACAATAGCGTAGTTTAATTTCCCCCTTGATATATTTTTGATTTTATTTAAAACTTTTTTTCATATAATGCACTGTTTTTGAGTTATAGGACTATATCAAGATAAAAAACTCACCCGGTTATATGGTATACCCTATACTAATAACCCATTTAATGGATATTCCTAGAATGCTACGATGTGGAGACTATTCTAGTCAACTGAGTGTGATTTAATTAATCGGATGATAATTCTAGACGGCGGTTTGGAATCAAACGTCCTCCGTTGTATGGACTAATTATTTTTATTACAAGACTATTTCTCCCTATTTGGGTGCAATTTTTATAGCCTACTCTTAAGTCGTAATTTAACATTTTTCATAAGAAAATCGCTTTGATAGATGAAAAAAAAAATTCCGGGTGACGTAAGATGGCAGCAGAAGTAGAGTGATTTTAATTTGGAAAATAAATATCTGAAGATAAACGGGGAAGGAAGGTTTAGGGGAGAAAGCCAATGAATGAATGGTGAAGAGAATGAAAGAAAGAAAGAGTGAAAGCTCCATTGGTGATGCTGGGGATGAGATCTGGCTGGTCAGAGGGGACTGGGGGACAGGGGGGTCAATCAGCAGCAGTAGATGGAGCAGCTGGTTGAGTAAGCTGGTCACTGGCCGGGTATAAAACGCTGGCATGGAGGGTGAACAGTGTCAAACAACGACACACCAGTGTCAAACAACCATCCAACAACCACCTGTCCATCCACCCAACAAGCATGAAGGCGTTCCTCGTAAGTACACCTACACCTAGACCTAGAGCGTACCTAGACACAAACAAACCATAGAAATAAATTTTTATCTTCTTCTAGTCAATGATGATTAGTCGAACGATTCCGATGAAAATTACGAATTAGGGTATTTTTATATAAAAATCACGAATTAGGGTTTTTTGATAAAATAAGCTGACGTGTTCTGATGTGGCCATCCACTTATCTTTACTATACAACCTCCTTATATTTAATATTTAATAAAATTATTTATAATCATGTAGCGGAGGGCGGGGGGTTAGTTTTTGCATTTTTAAACTCCTGGGGTCCCACTGATTATGTACATAAAATTTGGTTGAGTTTGGTACAAGGGCCAAGATTTTCATTTTTTTGACCCCCCCCCCCCATTTTGGGCGGTTAGTTTTTGCATTTTTAGACTTCTAAGGCCCTTCTGATTATGTATACAAAATTTGGTTGAGTTTGTTTAAACGGCCTAGATTTTTAATTTTTAACCCCCTGCACCAAAATCTAATCAGCGCTTAATCTCAATGGACCAAAACTACCTGTGAAATTTGGTTTCGATATTCCCACTAGTTTTTGAGCTAGCTCGTCCACAAAAATTTGGTAATGCACAGACAAACAGGCTAACATACATTTTGACAAAACAATTATTATCTCGAAAAATATAATTTTTTCGATGTTCATTTATTAAAGCTTTTTTGTAGATCGAAATGCTATAGTTTCCCTCAATTTTTTTAATTAAAATAGTTTCAGCCATTTTTGAAATATTTCGAGAAAAAGAATGAAAAAAACCACTTTTTTCATGCACGATTACAATACTTGATCATACCCTAAAGTAAAAATCACGAATTAGGGTTTTTTGATAAAAAATCACGAATTAGGGGTTTTTTGATCAATCAGGGTTTCAAAATAACGGATTAGGGTTTTTTGATCAATTAGGGTTTCATCTTCCGGTAACTTTAATTCAATTGTTTTTTTTTAATTAAACTAATTATTATTATAGCTGTTATGTGTGTCAATTAAAATTTATAATTAATTAATTGTTTTTAAAGTTTTAAAACCCACTAACAGTTCATTACACATTTTATTATATATTCTAATTAGGAAATTAAATTATTTTAATTAGGCTGGATATTGGAATCTCGGACTTAAGAAAAGTTAAATTTCTAAAAATTGCAACACCTTTCTTAGTATATTTTTCAACTTCTTCAGGGCAATTTACAAAGAATTCCGAAAAATATAGGACGAAACGTGTTCCAATTTTTTAGAAATTTAGCTTTGAATTATTTTCTCAAGTGCAAGATCCCAATATCCAGCCTAATTAATTTCAAAGATAAACGATAACAAACCAAATTTAATTATTTTGTTTTTATAATTTGAAAACCCACTAACACTTCATTACAAATTTTATTATATATACAAATTAGGAAATTTAATTAATTATAGGCCTAATGAGATTGTTTTTTAATTAAACTAGTTATTAACTGGTAGGTGTGTCAATAAAAATTTATCCACTAACAGTTCATTACAAATTTTATTATAGGTATTATATTAAAATTAGGAAATTTAATTATTTTATTTTTAAAATTTTAAAATCCACTAATAGTTCATTACAAATTTTATTATATATTTTAAAATTAGGAAAATTAATTTATTTGTTTTTAAAATTTTAAAACCCATTAACAGTTCATTACAAATTTTGTTATTTATTAAAATTAGGAAATTTAATTAAATAAAGGTTTAATGAGATTAGTTAGCCATCGAGAGTATAAATATACTCCTAGGAGGAGACAAATTCCCCCAAATGCCCAAATTGATTTAATATTTATTAGAGTATCTATTATTTTATTTTTTAATTTTTTATTGAACGTTTTATTTATATCCTTTAAAATTTTTACATTAATGTTTCAAGGTGGGGCTCTAAGATCCTAAACCTACCCGTCTTCTTTTGCAATTTAAAAATAATCATCATGGACACAATTCTTTCTAAATTATATTCATTTGAAATTATAAAGTTCAAAATTTTATGCACATCAATAATGCCTTGATAAGGCCTGCCGGAGCGACTCAAAACGTCACACGTATTAAGCTTTATTTAATGCTAGCTTTCAAATAAAAATCTTACTTTTTATCTGAATTTAGAATAAGATTAGAATATAAATTTACCCATTCCTGTCTAACCCTTTAAAATAGACAAATGTTCCTCATAACAGTCCAAATTCAAGTCTAATTATTAAAAAATGTTTTTGTTAAAAGATAATAATGTCAAGGTTTGATACCGATGCATATGAATCCAAAGTTCTTTGATATTTATTAAATTGCCGATAATAATATTGATGTTGACGCTAATAGATTTGATTGTAATTTGTTGTAGATTTTGGCGGTGATCGCGACGGCCGTTTTCGCCGAGGAAGCGAAAAAGATCGACAAACGTGGGTTGGCAGGCCTGAGCTCCGGGATTCCCCTCTCATCTGGAATCTCGCTGGGACACGGGCTGAGCGGGATTTCCCTCGGGCACGGGGGCTACGGGTCTGGAATCGCTCTTAGCTCTGGACTCTCCTCGGGCATCGCCCTCAGCCACGGAATTTCATCTGGCATCCCTATTAGCTCTGGACTATCCTCCCATGGCTACGCCCTTGGTCATGGAATCCCTATTAGCTCAGGGTTATCATCCTCTGGCTACGCCCTTGGTCATGGAATCCCTGTTAGCTCAGGGTTATCATCCTCTGGCTACGCCCTTGGTCATGGAATCCCTATTAGCTCAGGGTTATCATCCTCTGGCTACGCCCTTGGTCACGGGATTCCCATAAGCTCAGGGTTGTCATCCTCAGGCCTCGCCCTGTCCTCAGGCTCCGGTATCGCTCTTGGTTCTCTCGGGTCTGGCGTTTCCCTGGGCTCCCTCGGGTCTGGTCTCTCCTACGCCGGGTTGGGTGGCTACGGACTCGGCGCTACCGTCGGATCCCACACTGTCTCTACCGTGAACCGTGCTGTTCCCGTCTCCGTGCCCCAACCGATTCCTGTTTCGGTTCCTCGCCCAGTCGCCGTGCCTGTACCTGAGCCTCGCCTGGTCAATGTTCCCCGACCTGTCGTTGTTTCGGTGCCTGTTCCGCAACCAGTCAGCGTCCCCAGACCTGTCCCCGTGTCCGTCCCAAGACCTGTCTCCGTGCCTGTCCCCGTCCCTCAGGCTGTCTACGTACCCCGCCCTGTTCCCGTCGCTCAGCCAATTCCTCAGCCCGTGATTATTCCACAACCTGTGCCCATCGCTCAGCCTGTCGCCGCCGCCGCCGCTGTCGTGCCCGCCGCCATTTCCGGATCTTCCCTGGGCTTGGGTCTCTCTTCCGGTTTGAGTTATGGCTTGTCTTCCGGCATTGTCGGTTCTGGTGTAGCCATCCCCGCATCCTCTGGAATTGGACTAGCATCTCTGTCCTCTGGATACGGCTTGTCTTCCGGATACGGACTTGGAAGTAAAGTCGGACTAGCGTCTCTGTCCTCTGGATACGGATTGCACTCTGGATACGGCTTGTCCTCCGGATACGGACTTGGAAGTAAAGTCATTCTCGGCTCAGGATTGAGCCATGGAATCGGAAGCAGCAAAATCGTGCTGAGCCCAGGTCTCAGTCTCAGTCACGGCATCTCCAGCAACAAGATCCTGCTGAGCTCAGGGGGCTGGCACTGAGCCCTCCCACCCTCCCCAAAATCCCCGCCAAAGTCTCATGAGGTCGTCGTTCACAATGCATTCTTTCCAACCTAAGAATTGAGTAGGTTCCCGAGTCCCCGCTAGGAAGCGCGCGGAATTCGGCGCCTAATTCATCTGGTTGATCATTATCCACCCTTGTATATATATTATATCATATAGATATGTATTTTTGTATTTTATTATGTTAATGGATTGAATTTTTTATAATAAATATTTTGTTTAAATATTTTGTGAAATTTTATTTTGTGAAAAAAAAACACAACCTTCGCCTTTGGTTCCTTATATTTTAGTTCACCTGACATGATTTTCACTTACTTCACATTAAATATAACTATCTGTTTAAACCCAAAAAGGAGATTTCTAAGGGTTGAATATCAGTGGACTGTAGGTGATAGGAGCTGTGCCGGATAGAATGGGTAGGATTGTAGTTAAACCGGGAGTAGGTGAAGACACTCAATAAATAACATTTCGTATATAAAATCACTGTCGCCTTTATTATAAAGGGATAAATAAATACAATAAATGAGTCTATTCAAGCTAATGGTGACGAGAAGGCTTAAAGAGCACAGGGTCAATTTCGGGAGAAAGGCAGAGGCTACGTGGCAAGGTTTTTGTAAGGAGAGAAAGAAACAGATAAGAAGCAGAATGGGGGTCAAGAAAATATAGTCCAGGAGAGTAACGGGGGTCAGATCAGAGAGAGAGAAGGGCGTTAAGAGTAAACAGGGGTTATCGCAGATATATCAAGTAAGGGATAAGAATGAATAAGAAAGTAAGAAAGAAAGTAGTGCGCTCAATGAATAATATGAGTCAACTGAGCGTGGTAGACAGGCAAGGATGACCTCTTACCTCCAGAGGGGTGGGGGAAAGAAAAGAGGTAGAGAAGAAGCCTCGTAGACCGCCAAGGGTCAAATTTGAATTTAACCACTATCAAATAATAAATTAAAAGAAAATTATCTTATACTATACTAGAAGAGCAATTCATATATGACCGTAGACAACATGTTCAGGTTACTGTCATATAAAATGCCAAATACCAAACAGTGAGATCAGAAAGCGGTAGTTTATATAGAGGGGTTCCACAAGGATCAGTGCTTAGGCCACTGCTATTCATTGTATATATCAACGACTTGATCGTAGCAGAGGAAAATGTGTTACTCTTTACTGACGACACAGCCATAGTTTATGACTTCTTTCATCGACCGTTAAAATAATAGACAGACAATATAAAGACAATATAAATATGTAGAATAAGTTTCTTGAAATGGATCTAACGATCTCGGTGAAAATCAGGGGTTAAGGGATTTTTGGATTGACAATTCGATCTATGTATTGTAGGCTCTCATCTTCGGCAAACTTTAAAATTTGATTGTTTGGTTTTTTTAAATTAATTATTCACAGGTAGGTGTGTCAAAAAATAAGAAATTCAATTAATTAGAGGTATTTTCTATTGAAGATGTAGTGGTAGAACTTGATCCTGAATTAAAGAAAACTACAAATTCCGAATCAAATAATTTATTAGAATGTCATTGCATCATAAAAAAAACGTAGATTCGAAACCCTCCTTCTTCAGAACTTAAAAAGAGTCAACGAAGGAACTTGAGTGTATACCTATATTAATAGAGTATATTATTATTTTTAACCGCAATTAAGCTCAAAATTTAATGTAGTGTGATGCCTTGATGATGTCCAGAGCGAAGGTCAAAACGTTGCCAAAAAAAATTATTTTAATTTATTCTGAATGTAAATAAAAGCCCACCCTTTTTCATATAAAATAAATTATAATTTAAAAAACTAAAAAAACACGCTAATGTGCACTAAAAAGTACCTACATAATAATATAAAAATCAACAAGTGGTGGGACACAGAAGTATGTACTTTTAATTAATTTCTACAAAGTGCCCCACACTTTTTAGTGTACATTTTAGAGTGTTTTTATTTATTTTTTTAACTATAATTTATTTCTTCACTTTTTAGTCTTAATTATTTTTATACACTGAAAAAACGATATATTTATAGTGAAGAAATTATATTTGATATAAATAGATGGTGAAGTTAATTATGGTGAAATCGATCTCTGTTCAATATGAGTAAATGATATACGTATTTTAAGTATTGTCATTTTTTGGAGCAACTCTAGATAGGTATATTAATAGTTAAGATGCCGTTATTTGAACCAAGCACCAATAAGTAAATTATGAAAATATTGTTATTTGAGTAAAATAGTAGAATAGTTAAATTTAATAATTGGGTATTTAAATTAAATAAAATGTAATTACGACAAGAAATGATATAAACTTGAATATTTTTTATTTATGATCTATAAAAATAAAAATGTACTGTTACGCTTATGAGATACGTTGAAGGATCTCCGAAAGTTCTTCACAGATTTCTTTGAAATTTTCACACAACATTCCATTCAAATACATAAGTGTTTCTATATATATATATATATATATATAGTGTTTTTATAGATATCACACCTGTGGCATGTAAAAAATATATTTTTCGAGGAAACAACGCCAGCGCCTCTCTGGGGGGTAAAAGCAAACAAGATAGCCGATAATAGCTTTTTGGAAATCTTTCAACTGACAATATTATTTTTGGTTAAGAGAACAATTTTGACAAGTAATATATAAGTACCTGGAGGCACCGAGCGATGCTCGGTAACTTTTTTCTTCAGTTAAAAGCTTTATTTTATTATTATTTTTAATTTAAAATTCTGATAAAAATGTCGATTTTTATTTGAGAACCGTTTTCAAATTAAAAAAAAAATACAAATATATATATAGTATATTAATTGTTATCTTTCTTTCAGCTTAATTCAATTATACATATATTTCAAATTTATTCAATAAATTCTATTTATAAAATACATAGCTATATATAATATATTCAATTATTTCCACACTTATAATAAAGTCTAATTCAAAAATATTCATTTTAGTAAAAGTAAAAAGCAAAGATTTTTAAAATTGTTCTATGGTCTACTGGTTAAGTCTATGCCTCTGATGCAAAGAGGTTCTAACCTGACATGCGTCAAATCAATTTTTTTTATTGAAATTTTCATCTATCAATAATTACTTTAATTAAGAAAAAATCAATTAAGATTAATTTTGATGAGGTCCAGACCTAGCCAGATCGTTTTCTCATCCTCAAAACTTGTTAATAGATTTTGTTTCATCAAAATCGGTAGGGCCGTTTTCAAAATAGAACCAAGATACAAATATATAAATAAATAAATATATAAATAAATATACAATTTTTGCTCGTTTAATAAGAGTAGATTCATTTACTGTTTTAATACCTATTCTTTAATTATTTTCATTTTCAATTTATTTTCAAAACTATTATTATTTTTTATATATATTTAAATTTTTGATCAAATCAATTTTGACAGGTAAGCAATATATAATAATTTCTCATTTTTTTAATATAGATTGGCAACTATTATATGAAACGCTCCCCGCCAGGGACTAGGACTAGCTTTTTATTTTTCTCAGAATTAAGTTTATTTCGACGTAACTGTTTCGGCTTGGTGTATGTTGTTGTACCTACTACTTTATAAAAATAAAAAATTTATATATTTTTTTTTTGTTTATTTACTATTTGCGCAATTGCATCGATTTAATAGCCACGCTTTGTTCATGTACGATTATAATACTTGACCATACTCTCTGTGAATGGGAAAGTACTTCCACATTATATTCTATGAATATAAATGTAAAAGTAAAATTGCTTATTGTGTTTCAAAATGTCTGAAACGTGAAGAAGAAAAACCAATTTTAACCATATGATTGTTTTCTGCTGGATAGGGATCTTCTATTATTTTAAATTTAAATAACAACAATATCAATATCAAATTCCAAACAAACCATTATTGATTAATTAGGTAATTTGTTTAATTGTATTGTTTAATTAATTATTGTGAATAATAGCTTATACTATTAAATGAGCAATTAATTAATTCTTATATAAATGGGTATCCATGCAGGGGAGGGGGGGGTGGACATGCCCCCCCCCCCATGAGGCGGCATATATTATTATCTGAATTTTAGTAAATTTCAATTGAATATCCACTTTTTTTTTTAAAGATATTGATGTGAGAAGGAGATACAGACTTTACCTCAAATAACTTTGCGGAATTTAATTACTTAAATAATTAATTTACGATTTCAGAATAATTGATTAATTTCTAATTAACAACCTGTTCAATTAGCTATACATATAAATAATATTTGTTTATTTTTCTTGTTTATATTCTTTAAAACAACAATGGAAAAATTAATTTAAGAAGGAAGTATGAAATTTTACACACATTTTTAGCATAAGAGGGAACTTTCTAAGACGAATAACTGAATAACCATGATCAATCCATTGTAAATGGGTATCTTAGGAAAAGTTTTATGAGCAAGTCAAGGTGTTCACGCATAAATAAATAACTACATTAAAAACGGGTTTTTAACGTTTTATTAGAAAAATATACAAAAAACAGATAATTTATGAAAACACAAGGAACAAAGGGTTAGTATCCGCCTTTCCAGCCGGAATATTGACCAGAGGAGACCTCGTGGCCGTAGAGACCGCCCTCCGAACTCGGGATGTAGACCCCGCGCAGAGGACCATGCACGATCTGAGAGTAGGAATCCCCATGGGAATAAGACCCTCCGCCGTTGTTGTTGTTCGAGTAGGAATCGCCGTTGTTCGGGTAGGAATATCCGGCGTTCCCGTTGGAATAGGAAGCATCGCCGCCATTGGAATAGGAATCTCCGTTGGAGTAGGAGTATCCGCCCCCACCGCCCTGAGAGTAGGAAACCTGAGGACCAGCAGAGGAGTAGGAGTCTTGGGAGTAGGAGACGGGCGCTTGGTAGTAGCTGATGGGCACGGCGATAGGAACTGGTCTAGGGACCGCAATGTACTTGACAGGCCTGGCGTAGGCGATTTGAGGCTGGATTTGGATTTGAGGTAGCGAAGAGTGCTGGATAGGGATCTCGATCGACTGGCTCAGTCCGGAGATGCTGGAGTGGCCGCCCAAAAGGGCAGATGTGTACAGGGGACCAGGGTTCGATGCCACCAGGCCACGCTTCTCCTTCCGGGATGAGGAATCCTCGGCGACCACCAAACTCAGCAGAAGGACCATGCCCGTCACCAGAATCTGTACAAACAAATCGAAATCCTTATTATGTATCTTATACTATTAAATGAGCAATTCTTGGAGACTTATATACCATAGAATCAGTTTTTCGAAAACTGCTCTAACGTTTCGATAATAATCACTGGTCAGTTAGGGGATTTTCGGGTGAATACTTGGTATTTATCTCAAAAACGACTCTCTTTTAATTATTTATTTTTAATTAACCAATGACCATTCTTAAAGTTTGAATAAAATTTGACTCTATTACAAGATTATATACCAGGACAAACAGAAGGACGAGGTTCAAGTTGGAGTAAACTTTGTAATATATGATAAAAGTTATTTTAAATCTGAATAACAACAATATCATCAATATCAGATTCTAAACAAACGATTATTGATTAATTAAGTAATTTATTTAATTGTAATATTTAATTAATTATTGTGAATAATAGCTTATACTGTTAAATGAGCAATTAATTAACTCTTATATAAATGGGCATCCGCAGGGGGGATGTATTTACGTTTGAGACTCCCTAATAATAATGAATTATTAATAAATATACTTAAATATAAAATAAATTGTTCATTTATGCCTATATTATAACATTGCCTTAAAATCTCAATAAAATCATTCAAAATATGAATTTTTCTGTATTTTCAGTGAATTAAGAATAATTTTAAATAAATATCTAAATCGGATATTAATTTTTTGATTTAATATTTTCTAACCTAGAATATTAAGTTCTCATATTTCATATAATAAAAGAAATCAATCATTGAATTAAAATCAAATTTCATTTTATTCATAACTAGCTGCAAGGCTTCGCCTTCGGCGGCCTTCTTAGCACAGGGGCACGGCCCCTGGACCCCCAAATCACGAACTCCACCCTCACACTCCACTCCCACCCACCACACCCTCCGAAACCCACCCAGCACCCCTACCCACCACACAATGCACCCGTGCCCAACCCCCGCACCCACACCATCACCTCAAAACTCTACACCCCCCCCCCCACGAACCCCCACCCCCGCACCATGCACCCGTGCCCAAACCCCACCACTCCATCCTGCACCCCACTCACCTCGGACCCCCACCCCCGTACCACCCCACTACGCCAATGGAACCCCACCTGAACCCCTATCCACCAACCCTGCACCCCCCATGCCCTACAACCCCGCCTAGCCCCCCCTGGAACCCACCCCCCAACTACGCCCCCTGGGCCCCCGCTCCACCCTCCTGCACTCACCTACTCCGCCTTACTCCCTCACTACACCCCCATTCCGCCCCGCGCACCCCATGCTCTAACCCACCCCCGCACCCAGTTTTTGTATTTCTAGCCTTCTAGTGACCTACAGATTATGTATACAAAATTTGGTTGAGTTTGGTCCAAGAGCAAGAATTTTCATTTTTTGACCCCCCTCCCCCACACACACATTTTGGGTGGTTAGTTTTTGCATTTCTAGCTTTCTAGAGGCCCACAGATTATGTATACAAAATTTGGTTGAGTTTGCTTCAAGGGCAAGAATTTACATATTTTTCACCCCCCCCCCCCTTTTTGGTTGGTTTTTGGGGGAATTTTTTAAACAAAAGTTGTCAGCAATCACATCACCTAAAACTTGGCTCATTATAAAATTTGCCATAGAGCTAATAGTTTAGGAGTTGTTTGATAATTTTTATTCCTGCCCCCCCCCCCCCCCCAAACCCCTTTTGGTGTCAATCAAAATATCAAAACGTTATATAGCTAAAAAGGTAAGTTAGAAGACACCTGATACAAATATGAAATTTCATAATTATCCCTTTTACGTGAATCGTGAGCAACTTTTCGCGGAAACCACTGAAACAGACAGACAGACTGGAATTTTGTTGAGGGTGTTTTCGTTCATAAGTTTGCTTGAAACGTGTGCAACCAAAATTTGGCGTGATTTGGACCAATGTACAGACAAAACCTTAATTTTATATATAGGTACCTATAGATGAGTTATTGAAATAAGCCTTTCATTTTATTCTTAATTCATAAAATTATTTGTCAATAATTTACCCAAGTCTTCTGAATTCTGAATGAATGAATGAATGAATAAATAATAATTGATATGTCTAGAAAGCTCAAAATCTACGCTCGCCAGTTAGAACAGGTTGCGACAAATAATTAATTTTTTACATTGTTGTCTGATTTGAGTGAATTTCAATTGAATACGTATTCTCTCTTTGTATGGTAACGAGTATCTTTTTTTACTTACATTAGCTTATTTGGATTAAAAAACAATTCTATTTCTATTCCGGGTGAATCTACCTCCTTTACGTAAGTATGTCTGTCGAGTGAAAAGTACAATTGGAAATTGTTCAAGTCTTGAGTGATATATACCTACCTATAGTTCCATTTGTCAGATATAATAAATAATGCTATATAGGTAAGTGTGTGTGTGTGTGTGTGTAGTGAGAGTGAAAGGATCCCCAGCATCCACTCTCCCTGACTCATCAATTCAGTTTAGAATTTAAAAAGGAACACTTTTATTATTATTAGTATTATTATTTATTTTTTTACTCTTTTTTGTAAATATTTCTGTATCATTTTATAATTCACCGTCCTTTAATTGACGATTTCTAATCTAATAAGTGGGGTCGAAATTCCTGAAGAAAGTAAAATAAACGGCACATTTACTTTTAGGCTTAGCCTATTTTAACAGAATTAGAATGCCAGTGCAAACCACCTTATATAGTACAATTACGCCTTTTCTCCTTTCTATTTCTATTATTTGTTAATTCGTTTGTCTATTAAGCTAATTTATAACTTTAATTTTTATTTTTTTTTTGAGGGGGGATTAATTTAACCTCTAAGGGTAGTGAAGTTTTTGTGATTAATTTCCACATTTATTGATCTCTTGAACTCTACAAAAATCCAAAATTTTACCATCCTTGGGTTATTATCTTATTATATATTTAAAAATAATGCAAATTTACCCTACAAACTTTACCCCTTCATTATAAGGGATGAATGAGAAAAAGTCCGGGTTTTTCGAATGTTTCCTTTATTATTACTCTGAGATTCTACCAGTATGCCAAATTTTAGCATCCTAGATTAATTTTATATATAATAGATGCAAATTTACCCTATAATCTTCATCCCTTGATTTTAGGCGTTGAAAGATAAAAAGTTTGGTTTTTTTAATTTTTCCTATATTATTATCCCAAACTCTACCATTATGCCAAATTTTAGCATCCTAGATTCATTTCATATATTATTAGATGCAAATTACCCTTATAATTTTCATCCCTTTATTTTAGGGGTTGAAAGATAGAAAGTTTGGATTTTTGAAATTTTTCTTTATTATTACACCAAACTCTACCATTATGCCAAATTTTAGCATCATAAATTAATTTCATATATATAGTAGATGAGCAAATTTACCCTACAATCTTCATCCCTTCATTTTTGGGTTAAAATAAAGAATGTTTGGATTTTTTGAAATTTTTCTTTATTATTACCCCAAACTCTACCATTATACCAAATTTTAGCATCCTAGATTCATTTCATATATATATTAGATGCAAATTTACCCTAAAATCTTCATCCCTTCATTTTAGGGGTTAAAAGATAGAAAGTTTGGATTTTTTGAAATTTTCCTTTATTATTGCCCTAAACTTTACCATTATTATGCCAAATTTTAGCATCCTTGAGTCATTTCATATATAATAGAGGCAAATTTTCCCTATAATCTTCATCCCTTCATTTTAGGGGTTAAAAGATAGAAAGTTTGGATTTTTTGAAATTTTCCTTTATTATTACCCCAAACTCTACCATTTTACAAAATTTTAGGATCCTAGACTCATTTCATATATAAAATAGATGGAAATTTCCCCTAAAATCTTCATTCCTTCATTTTAGGGGTTGAAATATAAAAAGTTTGGATTTTTTGAAATTTTCCTTTATTATTACCCCAAACTCTACCATTATACCAAATTCCAGACATTCCAGAGTGTATTGCAAGTCTTCTGGATGAATTCCAGTTCCAATTTCCTTATATTGTCCTGTTCCAGTTTCTTCGTAGCCTTTACATTTCATGTTTTTGTTTTTTGTTTTTTAAACATATTATACAACACAATAAAATGAAGCTTGTGAGGGTGTATTCGTATCAGGAAAACGATCGGCATCCATTTCAATGGCACACTTCTTTCACATTCACCATAAATTAAGACAATTTCAATTCTGTCTTCAACTTAAAATGCTCCATTTTTATTATGGTAATAACAATATAACTATCTACTGGATTGACACGTGAAAAAACTTTTTTAAACTCAAGAATTTTAAGTTGTTCAATTAAGTAGAAAATATATAGCTGTGTATAATGAAGTTTTAAGATTATTATAAACACTTATTTTCATTGTTGTTACTTTTCAATTTAATAATTATTTATTTAATAATTAATTATTTGATCATTATTATTTGATAATTAAGTTGAATGATTGTTAAAAATAATTAGAATTTTTTTGAGATCTAATTAATTTAATATTTATTATTATTTGATGTCGTATAAAAAAATAGTTTAATGAAAGTTGTTCAGTTTTTTTTTCTTTTTGTAGATTCAGAATATGTATAGAAACATTTAGGTTTCCATTTAAAACACAGAACTTAACCTCGAAATACCCTTGAAAGCTTGTTCTAGATCGTCAAACAATAGCTTAGTTTAGTTTCCCCTCGATATAAATAAACTTTTTTTTTCATATAATGCACTGTTTTTGAGTTATAAGACTGTCTCAAGATAAAAAACTCACCTGGTATATGTACTTTTAATATGTTTGGTGAATATTCGTAGAATCTCTTGTGCTACCTGGGTAGATGGCGTATGTCATTTATGTCAACTCTGTCAGTATCAAAAATAATATTTTTTAACAAATTTCGAATTGAAATAGATAGATATCCCGGAATTGATCAGAGTTTCCAGCCAATCCCAAGGCGAGATGTTCACTTTCTTCTTTCCAAGGAAGAAGGTTCCCCGATTACCATTGCTTACCACAAAATTACATGTAATTCCCAATTTCCTGTACTGATTTATTCTCCCACTTCCCGTCTTCCCGGAAAGGGAAGTTATTCTAATCAGACAATTGAGTTCACATCAAAACGCCAGAGTCTGAATTTTTAAGAAGAACATACTCAAACACACACATACACATCCCAGAGATTCTCGAAATATCCCCTAAAATATCCCCGAATTTCGATTAAGGGCAGCCAAAAGTAGCAATAGTCTAAGATTAAATTGAAAGTTTTTGTGCCAAGGGTAGCAGAATTTTTATATATTGAAGGAGACAATTAAAGAGTGTATCTGAGCTACTGACCATTTTGGAAGCTGATTTCAGAACCAAAATAACATTTCCCATACTATAGTGTGATCAGCACACACCCCGAGAGTCAAATTCTTACTCGCCAAATCGAGACCTAATATCGTGTACTACTTCCACTTTCATTTCAGAGTAGATGATGGGGCATTATCTAATGAATTCTAAAATAATTACACATAATTCCAAAGACGTGTACACCTAATTCCAAAATCAGTTCACCACTCGAGGGTAATCGACCCCTGAAGATGTCAAAAAATACCGTAAAATCACCTCATTGATTATAACTCCTAAACTGTTTACTCTACAGCGAATTCCATTACAAGAAAAATTGTAGAGGGTGTAATTTTTGAGATTTTTGTTTAAAAAAATTTGTAAATAACCACTCAAAATGGGGGGAGGGTCAAAAATAAAAATTCTAGATATTTCGACCAAACTCAATCAAATTTTGTATACATATTCTGGGGACCCAGAAGACTATAAATGCAAAAACTAACTACCCAAAATTAGGGAGAAGGTCAAAAATGAAGGGCCTCCCAACATTTTGGGTTGTTAGTTTTTGCATATATAGCCTTCTGGGTCCCCAGAATATGTATATGCAAAATTTGGTTGAGTTTGGTCGAAAGAGCTAGAATTTTCATTTTTCTCATTTTGGGGTTTTATGGTAAAGTCAAGTGGATGGCCACATCAGAACACGTCAGTTTATTTTAAACAAAAATCTCAAAAATTATACATCCTATACAATTTCACTCTAATGGAATTTGCCATAGAGTAAACATTTTAGGAGTTATAATCACTGAGGTGATTTTACGGTATTTTTGACATCTTTAGGGGTCGATTATCCCCATGCGCGGATCCAGGGGAGGGGCGATGGGGGCGACCGCCCCCCCAAAGCATTGGAGATCAACATTTTTTATGTTTATTTAATTATTTATTTTTTATATAACATTAAATTTTAAAATTGAAGAAAATAAAGTTCTATGTGCCCCCCCCCCCCCCCCCGATTGGACAATTCGATCGCGACACACTTCCGAGATCAAAAGTAGATTTTATATACCGGCGACCGCCCCCCCCCAAATCAGAGGTCTGGATCCGCGCCTGATTATCCCTAAAAACGACTCGAATTTGACTTTTGGGGTGTGTGCTGATCACACTACAGTATGGGATATGTCAGGGGTGGGGAACCTTTTTGTTTTAAAGGCCACATTGATAATGTCTATTTCCCAAGAAGGCCGCATATACCAGTTTTGAATAGACCTGATTTTTGAAGTTATTAGTAACAAAATTACATGAAAATGTATAATACTATAGGTAACATATTAAAAAGGTAACGTAAGACAATTTATCATTCATTTAATTCCCCCCCCCCCCCCCACACACCCTGATTTCTCTGAGACAGCATCGGCATATCGGGTTCTAGCATGGATATTTGGTCTTCAAGGTGCACATCTGTTATCTGGGATTTCATTTGTAACTTCAGAATTATTTACACTTCTCGTCATTTTTTTATTTCTTACAAAATTTAGCATTTTTCACAACATGCCCAGAAGGCCGCACTTTATGGTTCCAGAGGCCTTAAGGGCGCAGGTTCCCCACCTCTCGGATATGTTATTTGGATTCTCAAATCAGCTTTCAAAATTGTCAGTATCTGTCAGTCTATTATAAAACAACAACAAGTTTAATATGGACATTATTGGATAAAAAATACTTGGTAGATTTCACATTAAGATATAAAAATAAAACGAATTTATTTTTGGAGTGTCTTTAATCTCAATATATATATTTCGGGTAGCTAACCCATCTTCAGTAGCAACATAAAGTAACTGTAAAAGCTACTTTCTGTTGCTCCTGAAGATGGGTTCTTCTTCTTCTTCGAGTGCCATACCCGAAACGGGTGTCGGCTCCTCTCCACATATACCTGTGATGAGTGTGTTTAGTTGTTTTTTTACACAGATATCCTGGACCTACTTTTTAACGCCGGTTCCGAACGGCTAATTTGGAGAGATTACTAGGCAATTATACTCTTGGTAGGTTGCCATTACTTTCCAAGAGGAGGCGACTGCAAATATCTATCTGCCGAGACTCGGTCTCGAACCAGCGACCCAACACTCTACCCACTGACCCATAGTCGCCTCTGAAGATGGGTTAGCCACCCGAAATATATATATCCAGATTAAAGACACTCCAAAAATAAATTCGTTTTATTTTTATATCTTAATGTGAAACCTACCAAGTATTTTTTATCCAATAATTTTAATTTATTATTCTACTTTTTTAGTTTTTTCTAAATATCTTGAAATTAGCTAAACCAATTTTGATGAAATTTAATATTCTATATCTACTCAAAAGTAACTTAAATAAAGTAAAAAAGATTAAGTATATAAAATTTTTAGTAAAATTACATTTTAAAATACCTTATAGTTTAAGATCCCTACTTAGGTCGACCTTCACCTATCGATTTTCCTAATGAAATTAATATTTTGATAATATAATGTATTAATAAACAAAACTTAATAGGGTCGACATCCAATTTCCCTTGCATAGCTATTTTTAATAAAAATATTAAAGTTGTTAAGTTTATTACATTAATGTAGTTATCAAGTTTCTGAATAAATATATTACCAATCGAGAGTAAAATATGTATATAAAATACCAAAGTTGGGTCGCCATTCGTTTCCTTTATTGTTATATATGAAAATGTAGATAATTAAAAAAAATAATAATAGAATATATAAATAAATAAATAAGAAATAAATCAAAATGAAATGAAAGTTTTTGCCGAGAGTAGCAGAATTTTTATATATTGAAGGAGACAATAAAAGAGGGTGTCTTCTGCTGGAAATATAACCTTTATTTATGTATAACGAGACTATAGTTTCGAGGACTTTGCCCTCTTCATCAGTCTATTACAATAGATTCACAGGAATTAATTCATGAACAATAAATAAATCAGATAAAATAGTTATGCAGCGAAATTGGATGTCGACCCTATCAAGTTTTTTTATCAATACATTATATTATCAAAATATTAATTTCATCAGGAAACTCGATAGGTGAAGGTCGACCTAAGTCACGATCTTAGACTATTACTCTATTCTATAGTAAGCATCAAGTTAGGTACATTTTTAATTTTTTTTAAATTTATTTATTTGATCGGTATATTATATCCAACTCCAAATTCCTTAAAAACTAATATGGACATGTTTCTGCTAAGACTTCTAGCCTTCCTCGGGATCTATATTAAAAAGGGGTTGAGTAATTGTTTATCTGTAAAGTGGGCGTTAAAAGATGACAAATAAGATTAGGGACCTATGCATTAGATAGACAAATCAATCAAGGAAGGAAGGGAGAGTGTGTCTGCTGGTTGTATGGATAATGGGTATATGTATAGTAAATATATTTATTTATCAAAAAGTAATTTTAATAATTGAATTAGAACTTTAATTTTTCTTACTTTACAAGATCATAGTAAATTGGATAAATCAATCAATCACAGAGTTTTATATTAAATAGCTGTGAAGCCCGCCTTGGAGGGCATCTTGCTAGCCAGAGGGCCCGTCCCCAATCTTTGCATTTCTAGTCTTCTGGGGGCTTACATATGTCATCTATACAAATTTTGGTTGAGTTTGGTTCAAAGCGCTAGAATTTACATTTTTTGACCCCCTCCTATTGGGTGGGTTTTTGTGGAATTTTTTTAAACGAAAATTTAAGAAATCACAGCCTCTACAACTTTGCTCCTGACAGAATTTGCCATAGAGTTAATAATATAGATGTTATTTTATAATTTCCATTATTGACCCCCCCAAACCCCCTTTTGGCGTCAAAATATATCAAAATATTCTATAGCTCAGATTTTAAATTAGAAGACATCTAATCCAAATACAAAATTTCCTAAGAATATTTCCAGCCGCTTTTATGCCAATTAAGTGGGAGATAAATTTAACCGAATTTATCGCGCGGAGAATTTACCACTGCTCGAAGCCCCTAAAACCTTAGTAAATTGGATATTGAATTGTATCTAAGTTTTTGAGATTGGCTCGTGATCCCGGCTTCTTTTCCTTCTACTCTGTTCTTTTCACGATGGAGGGGCCAGCCCATACAGGCCTTTAGGGGATCCACCTTCTGGTGTATCTCCTTCTCACATCAATATCATTAAAAAAAAAAAAAAAATGTGACTCACTTGTCGGATGTCCATGGCGGTCGTGATCTCGGATGCTCCGGGATGCAATGGATGCCCTGGAGATGTTCTGCAGCCTCTTATACCTCCCCACCCCACTAGTACCGCCCCTTGCAGATTCGGGAAAATTAAAAGTGGATCGGGGGCGGGTGTGTGGGGGGCAGGAGCCTGGCTCTGCAGTGGCGGACTTTCACTCGGAGGCGCATCCGCCACTGCAGCCAGTATAGTCAAAGGTCAGCTGCTCACACACCTTCCAAGCTTTACTTCGATAAATGTTTTTAATGCAGAGCAATTTGGAAAGCAAAACGCCGCCGCTTCCTAGAATTAGAACGTGCCCAACCAAGATGTATCTGTGGGCACCCAGACAAGACACCTGCACACTCACTCGCCTTCCTCACACCAATTCGGATCTCTAATTTATATTCGATAAAAACACACCGAATATCAATATATATAAACCAGTTTTTGTAATTATACCTGATGTGTTCTTCCCAGACAATTTAGAAGATGATTTCCCTGGAAATAGACGAATATTTTCCAAATTGTATGTCGTAAGAGTTCCTCAGGTGTGTTTGCAAAATATATACAAATTAATGTAACATTTAATATTCGATATATTAGAAATAAATTATAAAGTACACCCGCATATATTAGTTAGAACAGAATATGTTTGTTTATTTTCTATATCAATAATAATAATTACATTGTTATATGTTTGTTTATTTATTTTCTATATCAATAATACATAAATACATTAGTGTTGCCATGGCAACCTAATTAGAATCAATTAATTAGTTAATATAAATCACAAATTGTTTATTTTCTATATAAATAAAAATATACTGTTACGTTTAAGTGATAAGTTGAAGGATCTCCGAAATTTCTTGACCGATTTCTTTGAAATTTTCACACAACATTCCATTCAAATACACGAGTGTTTTTATGTAAAGTGTTTTTATAGATATCACACATGTGGCATGTAAAAAATATTTTTCTCGAGGAAACAACGCCATCGCCTCTCTGGGGGGGGGAGTAAAAGCAAACAAGCAAAATGGCCGATAATAGCTTTTTGGAAATATCTCAACTGTCAATATTATTTTTGGTTAAGGGAACAATTTTGACAGCTAATATATAATTCATTTACTGTTTTAATTATCTATATAAATTTTAACCATAAAACGAGACGCTCCCCGCCAGGGCTAGATGACGCAGGGCCAAAGTCCCGGGCGTCAGCTAGTACATACATAAATCCATCATTGTTGCAATGGCAACCTAATTAGAATCAATTAATTCGTTAATATAAATCACAAATTTATACTCAAAAATGAATACAAACTTAAGAAAACAGAAACCGAGATTGTGATGGATGATTAGAAAATTATTTTCCTCAATTCATCTGTTTCAAACTAACAAAAAGAAGATAAAATTTGACTCAAGATCGTAAATAAAACCGTCCGGTAAGCTGCGCTCGCCGACTGTATCCCAAAAAACATTTAAAACCAACTATTGACTTCATTAACGGGGCATAAAATCAATTTTTTGATTAATTTTAATATCTATCTATCTATCTACTCTTATTAAACGAGCAAAAATTGTATATTTATATATTTGTATCTTAGCTCTATTTTGAAAACGGCTCTACCGATTTGGATGAAATTCACGGGTTAGGGGGTTTTTGGGTTGACAATTCGATCTATCACGGTCTCATCTTCAGCTAAATTGTTTTTGATGGGTTTTTTCGTAATCAAATTAATTATTCTCAGGTAGAAAAATGACAATCTTAGAGTTTTAAAAAAGGTTTCTCTTTTACTTTTGTACCCAGACAGACAATGGGTTGGGTTAATTCATTGTTCTCAAAGGCCTTGAAGAAATATTGTGATTGCGGTTTTTAACATATTTTGTTCTACCTAAACGTTAGAATTATTAATAAACGTTTTATAATTGTTTTTATAAAGATTTATTTAATAGAATAAAAAATAATCAAGAATTTATTTAAAAATAACTTTCCCATAAGTAGGTCTCAATTTTCTGAAAAATAACACATTTTGATAGGTTTTATTTATTAACAATTGGATGAATAAAAATGAATCATGTGGTTGAATCAAAACAAAATAACTGGCTGTTCAAATAAGCAATAATTAAACCAGAGCTAAGCTCGGTGTCTGCAGGTACTACTTATTATTATAATCGGCTTGCACGACGACGTCAACGTGATTTTTTTAATTTTAAAACCCACTAATAGTTCGTGACAAATAAATTGTATTAAAATTAGGAAATTTAAATCATTATTTTAAAACCCATTGCGGAGGCCAGTGGGCTAGAACGGACTTCGCAGCTGGTATGTATATAAAATATTAGTGGGTTTTAAAAATTAATAATTGAAACGAATAAAAAACCCCGTTTGTTTATATATGCCTTTATCATTACAACGCCTGAAAATCTCAATAAAATTATTCAAAATAATGATATATCCTGCATTTTTCAAACGAAATCAAAGAACCTGGAATAATTTAAAGGTAAATACCTACACCTAAACCTGAGAGTAATCAAAATTCTAACAGCCCCCGAGCTTTAAATAATAAATATAGAGTTCGAGATAGACCTGCATTTGATTTTGTTAAATATTACTACTACGAGCAGTACCTGGCGTGCCCTCCGGGCTGGTGGCCCTGGCGGGCAGCGTCTCGAGATGCGATTATTAGCTGTCCGTAATTATATGTTTTGAAAAAAAAACATTTTTTTGAATAATGAATATTGACCAAAGAAAGATGAAAAAATATAATTAAATACTTTATAAATACTTTATTAGAGCATGCAACCATTTCTCTCGAAATTTCCGATCGGTTGGAAACCTATTTCTTTTTTAATAATACATTTCAATATTTAAATTTATCTAAAAAGTGTCTCTAAATTAATTATATATAACTCTGAAGAAGGAGGGAAAAATCCTCCGAAACGTCGGTTTGAAAGGAAAGGAGGAAGGATTCCAATAAATTACACCTTATTTTATATGTGTTAATTTTTTCTTTTCTCACTACCTCTGGGCTACCTTCCATTACATTCAATTATATATAATAATTTTAAAATTAATTTGTCTACTAAAATTTTAAGAATTTTAAGAATTTTTCTTAAATTCAAAAAAAAAAATTAGTTTTCGCGGTATGAATTATTTCCAAAAAATTAAATATATATTAATATATAATAAATTTAAAATTAATAAATTTGTCTACTAAAATTTCAAATGAGACACGCCGTAAATCTAATATTCTAAGCTATATACATAGAAGAATATATTAATATATAGAAATATTATAGATATATAATATAGAGAATAGATATGTTTTATTTGTAAAATTTGACAATATAACAACTGTCCTTGAATATTAGTTGCTTTTTCTCCCACATCGTACGCTAAGGCGCCACAGGTACTGTCTGACAAGGGGTTTTATATATAAGATTATTATTATTTCTTTTGGTATCTCTGTCTAGATTCCGATACTGAGAATAACTTAATACCGAAAAGTCATAGCAAGTTCATTCTTGTACGGAGATTTTTGTTTGGTTTTCCGATGCGGAGAACAGATTAGATTTCGAGCTCTCTAGAAACCTTGAGAAATTTCGGTTCATCATCATCAACATCATCGAGTATAAGGTCCCAAGTCTGGTTTGACGCAATCACCCGCCTATACTTGAATCAGACAAGTCAGAAAGTTAAATTTCATTCTACCCGCATTTGGAGGTGACATCTTACTATTACACTTACTTGGAACATGAATTTTTTTGTTAA
This sequence comes from Forficula auricularia, assembly GCA_024734495.1. NCBI lineage: Eukaryota > Metazoa > Arthropoda > Insecta > Dermaptera > Forficulidae > Forficula > Forficula auricularia. Next base: position 11,101,109 of record JALMQS010000064.1, read on the forward strand.
TGGTTTTAATGAAAATTTAAGGTGTTGTTATGATAAAAGTATAAACAATTAAACAGGTGTTTTTCAATCTCATGATATGCACTTGAGGATGACCCTCTCCAAGACTTAATAAGAAAATAAGTAACTTTTTAAATTTTAATCGATTATACATATTTTAGTAAGTTTAACTAGGTTAGTTAAGCAATAGGTGCCTCTGAACCTTAATCCTTTTATTTATTTTATAACACGTTCAAATTTATATTTTAAAATTAAAAAATTCAGATAATGACAAGTCAATTATATTCAAAAAAAATTTGTATTACAGATTTAACCCCTAATTGGCTGCGATAGCTCACCCCTTTCGCGACTATATATATAATTTACGGAGAGTATACCATGTCATGAAAAAGTTTTTCTAAAATGTCTTTTTCTTTACTAGTCTTAATGAGATTTTAAGGTGTTGTTATGATAATTTTTTTTTTTTTTTAATGATTTTGATGTGAGAAGGAGATACACCAGAAGGTGCATCCCCTAAAGTCCTGTATCGGATGACCCCTCCATTGTGAAAAGAACAGAGTAGAAGGAAAGAAGCCGCGATCACGAGCCAAATCTCAGAAAGTTAGATACAAAAATGATGAACAAATAAACAAATGGGATTTTCAATTTATTTAATTATAATTATTTATTTTAAAACGCACATTCAAATTTATCAATTAAAATTAAGAAATTGAAAAAATAACAAATTAATTAAATAAAAAGAAATAAATAATAGGAAAATTTGAATGTGTTTTAAAATAAATAATTATAATTGAGAAATCCCATATGTTTGTTTGTTCATCAATCATTTTATCATAACAACCCCTTAAAATCCCATTAGGACTAGTAAAGAAAAAGACACTTTAGAAAAACTTTTTCATGACTCGGTTTTATAAAGACCCTAAGCTTTAGCTGGATGCGAAGTTTTCACTTTTTCTCCTAATTTTGCTATTTATTGGTCGCAAGATAAATCTGTAGATTATATAAAATCCTTTATAAATAGAAACTAGCTTATCTTTTCTCATAGGATCAACCGTTTGGAAAATAACACACAGTGTAATAGAATGGCTAGTATATGGAACTGTATGTAGGTAATATATGGTGGTCAACTAAATCGCTTTTCCTTATTACTATTATTATTAATGGATTGGATGAAATCTCAGCCGATGAAGGGATAGATAACGAAAAAACTCCACCTAATGGCGATTTGAACTGGAATGCTGGTTTAAAAAGCGAAAGCGGATTCTCTGGGGGAACTAGGGTCCTTCTTTCTTTCTTTCCCTGGCCATTCAGATTAATAAACGTGACGCAACACACACACAGAGTCCTCCTTTCCATCTCATCTGACCTGCGGCGACGTTTTTGCTTCCATTCCAAAAAACTAGTCCAGTTATATCACAATCCAGCCAGACAGTAATTAACAATCATTGATGCATAAGTCAAAAGCCTTTCATTTAAATAAACTCAACTTCTTCTTTTGAGTTCTCTCTGGTTTCTGGTAGCTTCCCAACTCACAAATTTATTTCTCATAGTAAAACAATAAGTAATAGGTCTTTAATCTAATCATGGATGAAAGAGAAAAAAAGGGGTTAGAGTAACATGTTGTCCCATATACACAATCAATTCGAAACAATTTATTTATTTATTAAATTATAACATTTATTTATTTATACATATTATATACAATACATATTGGTTTAAATAATGAAATGACAAGATTGGTGAAATGTTATTGGTTTTTGATTGTTTCAGTGTTTACCAGCCATGAGCACCGGTTAATACTTTTTGAGAGACGATCACATTCCCGTAACCATGTCCAAGTCCAAGACCCGAAACGCCTCCAAGACCAGAAACCCCGCTAAGACCCGAAACGCCGCCAAGACCGAGAGCGGATCCACTTGATAGTACGATCCCGGAAGTTCCGACATCGACGGGGACGGCCACCGGTTGGGCAACCGGAACACCAACCGGATGAGGCACCGAGATAGGGACTGGTCGTGGTACGCCTACAGGGACTGCGTGTGGTACGGCCACTGGAACTGCACGGGGAACATCCACGGGAACTGGCCGTGGTACGTGCACTGGGTGTGCCACGGGCAGGTCTACTGGAACGGCCCTGGGAACATCTACGGGCACTGGATGTGGCACTGGCACTGCCACAGGTCGGTTAATGGGCACGGCGACTGGGTGAGGCACCGGCACGGCCACTGGCCGAGTCACAGTCGTTACAGTGTTACGGGTGATGCCAGTGGTGCCAACCAAACCGCCTCCGAGCAATGTACCTCCAAGCACACCGTCGGAAATCAGGCCGGTTGTACCGAGCGTTGCGACCCCCAGGCCTGAGCCATAACCATAGCCCAAGCCTGAGCCATAGCCATAGCCAAGGCTGCCAACCAAACCACGTTTGGTCTGGCTCTTGGCCGACTCTTCTCCGTAAACCACTGCGACAATCGATAACACCTAAAACAATATACATTCAAACGTTATACAAATTTATGATAACATTTCGGGTAGCTTTAGTTAAGATAATTAGGTGACTAGGGTAGCCACTGCTTCGGTATCTTATCTTGATGACCAATTTGCAGCAGGAGGTACAAGTTCAGGCCTCATAAAAATTTAACCGATTAAAATCCTTATATTTTGTTATTTTACAAAGAGAAAATATTTTAGGGAAATTTTAATATTAAATTAAACAAATCCTTTGGTGAATTTTTGTATTATATTGTTTAATTAACCTCAAAATTATTCCCAACAATTAATTTTAAATATTTTATTTTTTTGTTTATTTACTTTCAACAATTAGTTAAATAAATAAATAACAATTACTACTAATATAAAAAAATGTAATTGAAATGATTTTCGTATTTCAAATTAAATTGTTTTGTGCTCAAATAGGTATCGTGTGTCCCACAAGCAGAGTCAAATTTCGATAATATATTTCTACCAAAAAGCTAAACAAATAGACAAGATTAAATTCAAGTCAATGTTAAATAATAAAAGAAAGGTAATAAATAAATAAATAAATAGTTCGATAATCCAGTTTCAAATGACATTGAAAATCGATTACGTCAACTAAGAATTATTTTATTTTTTTCTATACTTAATAATAATTATATGTTATAATACAAAAATAAAACGGAATTTATTTATTTATTTTAATAAAAAGAAATAATTTATTAATTTATGTATTTATTTCTAAATACAGTAAAACTTTGTTATAACGATTTCCGGGCTATAACGCTATTTACCCGAGGTCCCGAAACCATTGTGTAACGTTTCGATGAATATTTTTTTATTATTATTATTATTTATCAATTTTATTTTGTAACTCGTATGTACCATATTAAGATACATGATAGATGTCCAATGTTTTTAAAATTTTAATCATTGAGAGTCTCAACGTCAACGTATCCTGACAACGGCTGAAAATCCTTAAGAAAATTATTCAAAAATGATATTTCCTGTATTTTTTTTAACATGAAGTTATGTAGTCAGAAATCTCTGATATCTTAAGCAGTAGTCCAAATTGGAATTAGAAAGATTTTGATACGAGAACAAACTTTCTACGACTTTTTTATTTTGTTTTTTTTTTAATAAAATGAAATTTTGAATTTTAATAATAAGAGAGTTAATAATTAAAAGGATTACTATAAAAAATCAAGAGAGATGCTCAATTACTACGCTAACTTTTTCCAAATTTTCTAAAATACAAATGAGATTTTCTGAAATTCAATTTAAAATCTAAAATATACAGTCACGCACGATGGGTGATCCGCGAATGGAAATAGGTGTACACCTTTTTGGAAGTATTTTGAAAGTACTTGAAATATTTGGAAGTACTTGGAAATATTTGGAAGTACTTGGAAATATTTGGAAGTACTTGGAATATTTGGAAGTACTTTGAAATATTTGGAAGTGCTTGGGAATATTTGGAAGTACTTTGAAATATTTGAAAGTACTTGGGAATATTTGGAAGTACTTTGAAATATTTGGAAGTACTTGGAAATATTTGGAAGTACTTTGAAATATTTGGAAGTGCTTGGAAATATTTGGAAGTACTTGGAAATATTTGGAAGTACTTGGAAATATTTGGAAGTACTTGGAAATATTTGGAAGTACTTGGAAATATTTGGAAGTACTTGGAAATATTTGGAAGTACTTTGAAATATTTGGAAGTGCTTGGGAATATTTGGAAGTACTTGGAAATATTTGGAAGTACTTGGAAATATTTGGAAGTACTTGGAAATATTTGGAAGTACTTTGAAATATTTGGAAGTGCTTGGGAATATTTGGAAGTACTTGGAAATATTTGAAAGTACTTGGGAATATTTGGAAGTACTTGGAAATATTTGAAAGTACTTGGGAATATTTGGAAGTACTTTGAAATATTTGAAAGTACTTGGGAATATTTGGAAGATATTTGGAAGTACTTGGAAATATTTGAAAGTACTTGGGAATATTTGGAAGTACTTGGGAATATTTGGAAGATATTTGTAAGTACTTGGAAATATTTGGAAGTACTTGGGAATATTTGGAAGATATTTGGAAGTACTTGGAAATATTTGAAAGTACTTGGGAATATTTGGAAGTACTTGGGAATATTTGGAAGATATTTGGAAGTACTTGGAAATATTTGAAAGTACTTGGAAATATTTGGAAGTACTTGGGAATATTTGGAAGATATTTGTAAGTACTTGGAAATATTTGAAAGTACTTGGGAATATTTGGAAGCACTTGGAAATATTTGGAAGATATTTGTAAGTACTTGGAAATATTTGAAAGTACTTGGGAATATTTGGAAGTACTTTGAAATATTTGAAAGTACTTGGGAATATTTGGAAGATATTTGGAAGTACTTGGGAATATTTGGAAGTATAAGTGGAAGTAGGTGTACAGGATACTAGTTCGCGGTTCACCCCTCGGGATTTCATTGTCATTGATTATTTCAATAATATCGTTTCACGCTGCGGAATACGTCATCGAGGTGGAATCGCAAAACGTTTTCACCACAACGAAAATAGCACGTTCTTCCTTCTTGAAATGATCCATGGTACTGAAATCCTATAAAAAACGAAATTTCCACTTTTACCCTGCCGAGTGCACCACCGTTTTTCTCCCGCGTTTTTAACAGATTTTATTTAAGACTAGCTGGACCCCCAACCCACGAACCCCAACCATATACTCCACTCCCCTCCCACCCCCACCCCCGTACCCCACCCCCGCACCATGTACCGGTGACACCCCTCACCCAAAACCCCGCACCACTCCACTACGCCTCTGGATCCTCACCTGAACCCAAAATTTGGTTAAGTAGGTTCTAAGGGTAAGAATTTTCATTTTTTGATCCCCCGCCCATTTTGGGTGGTTAGTTTTTGGACTTCTAGCCTTCTAGTGACCCACAGATTATGTATACAAAATTTGGCTGAGTTTGGTCCAAGAGCAAGAATTTTCATATTTTGACCCTCCCCCCCTTTTTGGGTGGTTTTTGGGGGAAATTTTTTAAACAAAAGTTGTCAGAAATCACATTCCCTACAACTTTGCTCATTATAAAATTTGCTGTAGAGTTAATAGTTTAGGAGTTATTTGATAATTTTCATTCGTGCGCCCCCTCCACCCAAATCTTCTGGGGTCAAAATATCAAAACGTTATATAGCTAAAAACGTAAGTTAGAAGACCTCTGATACAAATATGAAATTTCATAATAATCCCTTCAGCCGTTTTGACGTGAATCGTGAGCAACTTTCCGGACGGAAACATACAGACAGATATACAGATGGGAATTTTGTTGAGGGTGTTTTCGGGTGACCCTATATAAAGATCTAAATATCCAGAAATTTGATAGATTTTCAATCGATCCTTTAATTGAAATGAAATTTGAGGGAATCAATATTAAAAGGAAGAAAAAACTTTAAATTTGGTAAAATTTTGCTAATTTTATTGTATATATGAAATACTTATAAGGAATACATTAGAAAATAAGAACAAATTAAGAAGAGAAGTAGACGGAAATATTCCAAAAGATTGGTGTATTGTTGTTGTCCACCAGGCGGAGAGGGCTCGAACCCCCGGTCCCCCGCAAAGGGCTCAAGTAGGAAAGAAAAAAGCAGAGCGAGACATACCAGGAGCAACTTCATGTTGTTCAGGAGGCTGGATGGATGGCAATGGCGGATATGGCCACTGCACATACAAGCAGAGGCCCGCCTTATATATCGACTTAGCTAGAGAGAAAAACACCTTGAAGAAGGCAACTGCGCCTTTCACGGCCGTTCAAGGCATTGTGCCTTGTACTCTTGCTTACCGGGATACTTGTATGTTATAGAAACAACAGAGCTATTATTCGGTACGCCCAGGAAGCTGACCTTGCCCCTGCGAATCTAACTTACTAGGAAATTCGTCTTTACTTTGCCATACCGGGTATGCGGTGTAGTAGTGTAATCGTGGATTGTTTACTTTTTTCGAAATATCTCGAAAACGGCTTTTGTTAAAAAAATAAGCTGACGTGTTCTGATGTGGCCATACACATGACTTTATCATACAACCTGGCCCCTAAAATTATTTATAATCATGTAGGGGAGGGGTTAGTTTTTGCATTTTTATACTTCTGGCGTCCCACTGATTATGTATACAAAATTTGGTTGAGTTTGCTCAAACGGCCTAGATTTTTAATTTTTAACCCCCCCCCCCCTCCACCCCCTTAATTTTGGGTCGATATTCATCAAAATCTAATCAGCTCTTAATCTTAATAGACCAAAACTACGTGTGAAATTTGGTTTCGATATTCCCACTAGTTTTTGAGCTAGCTCGTCCACAAAAATTTGGTAACGCACAGACTAACTAACAGACATTTTGACAAAACAATTATTATCTCGAAAAATATAATTTTTTCAATGTTTACTTAGTAGAGCTTTTTTGTAGACCGAAATGTCATGGTTTCGCTCAATTTTTTTAATCAAAATAGTTTCAGCCGTTTTTGAAATATTTCGAAAAAATGAAGGAAAAAAAACACACTTTTTTCATGCACGATTACAATACTTGACCATACCCTCCCTCCCTGTATGGTAAAGTAAAAACACAACAAAGTCACCCGTTCGCGATTACTGTGGGAATTTCTGCCTCGGTTCCATTTACCACTCTGGTTCTTTGACTATATACGATGTCGTAAACCAGGTGAGGGTTCTACAAGAACAAATCTAGCCAGATCCTTTTCTCATCCTCAAAACTTGTTAATAGAGTTGGTTTCATCAAAATCGGTAGAGCCGTTTTCAAAATAGAACTAAGATACAAATATATATATACAATTTTTGCTCGTTTAATAAGAGTAGATAAAATATTAAATATAAGTGTATGCAAAGTTATATGGATCGCCACGTCAGTTTATTTTGCTAAAACAAAGAGACAAATAATTTTCAACCATGATTTGTTGATTTATTTCTGTCCGTCATCGTCGCGATTAAACGGATTATAATACCTACAATTTAAATGCTGATATCAAAGTTTCACGATAAGAGGAAGAAAGATCAATTCCGGGAATAGGATTGTTTTGTTTGATCTCATTTTGTGTTGTTGCCTTGGAGCCATTCACGTCAGATTGCCAACAGAATAAGAATGATTCCTATATTCATTCCTATTAGGAATCAACGAGAGGTTGTTTGTCTTTTCCTTAAAAATTATCAATTCCGCTATTCTCGGTAAAATAAATCTTTTCAGTTCCTATTGTACCTACTTGGCCATTTATTTTATTTATTAGTTGCCAAGCCAGCCTTTGCCGGGGCATCTTGCTGGCCAGGAGGTTAGGAGTTAACGGCCCATGATGATAAAATAATAATAATTTAAATTTCCTAATTTTAATAAATTTTATTTGTCATGAACTATTAGTGATCGTCGTCGTCCAATGATCTTTCTGGCCGCCATTTTGTTTTTGTTTTTTTTAATAAAAACGTCTATCTTGAGAACGGATGTAGATATCTAAGTATATGAAATTTGGTACACATGTACTTAACTAGATTATCTATTTAATTGAAAAGTTTTTGTTTTGCCGAGAGTAGCAGAGTTGTTGATTCACAAAGAGAAACAAAGAGGTTGTCCTCTGCTTGATGCAAACAAACATACACACATATATATATCGAGATGATATATCTGTATATATATTATTTATTTGTTTGAGACTATAGTTTCGAAGACTTGGTCTTCATCATCAGTCTTTCTTCAATTATAAATGTTTTTTTCATGGAGTCAATATCATATGGATATTGAAAACTTGGTGTTCCTTCGTCACTGCTGGTCGGCTAGGAACCAATAAAGACATTCTATTCGGTTCACATTCAAATATAACAATATGTTTCCCTTTCTCCTTTCTCCTTAGAAAGGCTGACAAAAGAAGGGTTTTTCTTTTTCTTTTATCTTTTGTTAGCAAACATCTTAAGCAGATTACTATTGGATAACTCTATTTGATTGTTCAAACAGAGTTTTGAATTTCTATTGAATGATTTCAAAATTTCTAAAGATTCGATTGCGCTAATTAATTTTGGGTTCTTTTCTCCTTTTATTAATCTAATACCTTCTGGGAAGGAGTGATTGTTTGAATTTAAATGTTCTGCAAAAGAATTTTCGCACTTTTTATTTTTAAAATCTCTTATGTGTTCATTTAATCGAATTTTCAGATTTCTCTCGGTCTTCCCTACATAGATTGCTTCGCAATCTTTGCATTTCAAACTATAAACCCCTTCTTTTTCTATATTTGGTAATTTGTCTTTTTTATTTGAACCTAAATCTTTTCCTAGAGTAATTGGAGTTTTGAATACTGTTTTGAACCCTAATTTTTTCATTTTTTGTTTTAATTTTTCCGAAATTTGTCCATAATATGGGAGAACTATTCTAGGATTTTCTTTTTCTTTTTCATTCTTTTGTGAATATACTGATTCCAGGGTTAATTTTTCAATTTTTTTATTTAACATTTGGTCTATAAGGCTTGCTTCGTACCGTTAATTAGCGCAATCGAATCTTTAGAAATTTTGAAATCATTCAATAGAAATTCAAAACTCTGTTTGAACAATCAAATTGAATTATCCAATAGTAATCTGCTTAAGATGTTTGCTAACAAAAGATAAAAGAAAAAAAGGAAAAACCCTTCTTTTGTCAGCCTTTCTAAGGAGAAAGGAGAAAGGGAAACATATTGTTATATTTGAATGTGAGCCCAAATAGAATGTCTTTATTGGTTCCTAGCCGACCAGCAGTGACGAAGGAACACCAAGTTTTCAATATCCATATGATATTGACTCCATGAAAAACATTTATAATTGAAGAAAGACTGATGATGAAGACCAAGTCTTCGAAACTATAGTCTCAAACAAATAAATAATATATATATACAGATATATCATCTCGATATATATATGTGTGTATGTTTATTTGCATCAAGCAGAGGACAAACCTCTTTGTTTCTCTTTGTGAGATTATCTATTATTTAAAAAAGTACCTTTTGAAAATTTTCAAAATGGAGGCCATTTAAAATATTTAATTGTGAATAACTTTTTAATCTTGCATTTTATTAAAATTAGTATTATTAGATAAAAATGTTATGCAAATTATTGTGAACAAATTTTCATCTTATTTTTTAAGATCTGATAAAAAATAACGAAGTTATGATAAAATTTGTAGAAAAATATTTGGAAATTCAGTCAACGAAAGCCAGTAATGGTGTTTACATAAATTTTGTCATAACTTCTGTAGCGGCCCGCGAGCTTTCAGACACGGCCGCTAGATGACTCAGTCAGATCGCTGCGGCTAGCAATCAACAACTTCACATAATGTTTACATATTAATATATTTAATTATTTATTGTATGTTCATAATCTGTAAAAACATTGTTCATATATAATATTCACAAACAAACAATTACGAATTAATAAAGATGTTTTAATTGTGACCGAATTGCTCTACGCACTTTGCATGACTGATAACATTTCAGCCAAGTATTAAGTAAGGCAATTCGATCTCGATTGATTCAGCATTCACCAAAACTTGTGGGTTGCTCATTTCTTAGCTTTCCACCAGGGCACAAACATCGCCCTGCACAAATCATTGTTAGGACCCCACCAACTAGGTGGGGGGCGCGGACACGAACCACAACGCACTCAACCGAGGCCCTAACAACTTCGTTATTTTGTATCGGATCTTGAAAATAAGGTGTCCTTTTATTCTTTTAAGCCTTTGCTTTAGAGAATAGAGACTTTCATCCACAGAGACACACATTCTTTAGCAACGGCGAGCGGGACAGCGAATCCAACACATCTGAAGGCTTCACGTTACCCTGAGCGGAGTCAGGGAATATAATACGGCCCGCACTAAATAAATAAAATAATTTGTTCGCAGCCATAACGTCAGGCTCGCAACATTTCTAAGAGGCGGTATTTTTCGAATCGTTGGTTGAATGAAGCCATTCATCAACCACGTGCTCTCTCAAGGAGCTTATGATGAATAAAATGAAATGAAATAGATGTTTGTAGTGAGCGTGGGTGGGTGTAAGGAAGGTGGAAGAAAGTGTTTAATTTGGGCGAGGTGGGGGGGGGTCCTGGTTGTTTTTCCGCTCGGGTTCCTTCAAATTTATCTAATTGATTGAGTGACATGAATGCGGCTGGTTTGTTCGTGGCCAGCTCTCTCATTTCGCCCGAACATTCTCAAGTCCATTGAACAAGCCTCTTCCTTTGTGTTGCGAAAGTGCAACAACCAGAACAACCGCCTCTCTTTCGAAAACAATTAGCGAAATAGAGATGGAATTGGTTCAATTAGCATTAGCATATCCGTACCTAGTACCTAGTGCCTATAGTACCTACAACTACATCCTGTTCATCCTTTAATTCTGGAAGCTTACCACTTGTTTGTTTTTCCCAAATCGTAATCATTTCAAGAGATTTTTGTTCGAAATTTCACGTTAGTAATTCACAATTCGAAATTGAACGGAACACTAAAAAAATTTTCGGACCACTAACATAATTGTTAAACCTATGAATAATTTACGAGTATTGAGTATGATATAGGTACATACGAGGGGTGATCAGCGATTGGAATTAGGTGTACACCGCTTTGGAATTATTTTAGAATTATTTTAGAATTACTTGGAAATTATTTGGAAATATTTGGAATTACTTGGAAATATTTGAAATATTTGGAATATTTGGAATTACTTGGAAATATTTGGAATTTACTTGGAATTACTTGGAAATTATTTGGAATTACTTGGAAATATTTACATTGGAAATATTTGGAATTACTTGGAAATATTTGGAATTACTTGGAAATATTTGAATTTATCTTGGAATATAATTGGAATTACTTTGGAAATATTTGGAATTACTTGGAAATACTTTGGAATATTTAAATTTTGGATATTGAAATCTTGGAATTACTTGGAAATATTTGGAATTACTTGGAAATATTTGAAATTACTTGGAAATATTTGGAATTTGAAATATTGGATTACTTGAATCTTGGAATGGAATATTATCTTGGAATAGCTATTTAATTGGATATTGAATACTTGGAAATGATTTTGAAATATTTGGAATTATTTGGAAATTATTTTGGAATTACTTGGAATTACTTTGGAATTACTTGGAAATATTTGGAATTTGTTTGGAAATATTTGGAATTACTTTGGAAATATTTGGATTTTGAAAATATTTGGAATTACTTGGAAATATTTGGAATTATTTGGAATTACTTGGAAATATTTGGAATTACTTGGAAATATTTGGAATTACTTGGAAATATTTGGATTTATTTGGAATTACTTGGAAATATTTGGAATTATTTGGAATTACTTGGAAATATTTGTGAATTACTTGGAAATTGACATCTGGAAATATTTGGAAGTACTTGGAAATATTTGGAATTATTTGGAAATAAAAGTGGAAGTGGAAGTAGGTGTACAGCATATTTAGGTCGCGGTTCACCCCTCGGTTACATATATACACTGAAAAAACAATTTCTTTATAATAAATATATTGATAGAGTTGAGCATTTTTAATGAGCTCTTATTTATTTCAAAGATATTTTCTTAATAATCAAGATATATCGAAATCATTCCAAATATGGTTAAATTTTTAGGTATTTAATCCAAATATATTATTATATACTTGAGTAATCTATTTTATTCTATTAGATATCTCTAGACCAAAAAAACGATGGAAAGAGAGTTATGACCCTGATGACTGATTATAATATGTTGGAGAACAGGTGTTCACACCTATATAGAAGAAGAAGAAGAAGAAGAAGAAGAAGATATCTCTTCATATCAAATGAATGGCTTGTTTAGTTCTAGTGAAACCTCTAATTATATCTAAATAAATGTTTTTTTTATCATAAAACGACTTAGATTTTCTCCAAATAGTGATATCTTAATAATTAAGATATTTAAAAAAAATAACAAAAATTTTGTTTATATATTATTAATTGATTTTTTTTTTAATTTTAAAAACTACTATAAGATTATAAGAAATATTAATATATATTAAAATTAGATTACCCTGTACTTTAAATCAAATATAATAATTCAAATTTTTATCTAATTAATTCAACCAAATGAATAATTCAAATAAATATTTATATCATTCATTTGATTCAATGAATTAGATTCTACATCAAATGAATATACTCATCTCCAATTTTTTGTCGTAATTACATATTATTTCATTTAAATACCCAACTATTAAATTTAACTATTCCACTATTTCACTCAAATAACAATATTTTCATAATTTATTTATTGGTGCTTGGTTCAAATAGCGGCCATCTTAACTATTAATATATCTAGAGTTGCTCCAAAAATATGACAATATACTTAAAATACGTATATCATTTATTCATATTTAACAGAAATCGATTTCTGCCATAATTAACTTTACCATCTATTCATATCAAATATAATTTCTTAACTATAAATATATCGTTTTGTCAGTGTACTAAGCAAAATTAAATGAGCTCAGTGAATTTAAATTTCTTCGCGGACCATTATGGTCCACCTGTTGCTGATCGCTGTCCTAGAATATCCATTTTTCTATAAAATATTAATGTTATCTCTTTTTCTAACTTTGAGTAAAAGACTTGCCCCAGGGGCCGCATTTACTGACCTTGTATATATTATGGTAATGAATAGAGACGGTAATATTATATAAACTCCTAATTTCCTTCTTTTTTTTTTAAAGTCAAATAAATAAATAAATTATATAGGTATTAATAGCGAGGAAATGCAAATTGGTAGATATATTTAAGTTAAAAATAAAATAATAATAATAAAACGTATTACTGTGTTTGAAATTATGGTATGTGTGTGTGTGTGTGTGTGTGTGTAAGAGAGTCCCGTTATCTCGTCAAATAAAATTGCCTGTCTGTCTGTCTGTCCTCCATTGATAAATTAGTCTAAATGTGAACAATCTCGTTGTGTATCTGTCACCTATCCTATTCCCTCAAAGCATGTTAGAAACTTAAGAAGTAGTAAATAGGTCCAGCAGTAATGCTGGACATGTAGAAAAATTCTAGCTAATAGGGCTAGAGCACACACAGTAGAGTAGTTAGTGACTAAACGATTATTGACTTAATCAATATGACCGTTAGTCAAAAACAATTGTTACATATAAGTAAAGACACACGGAAGGATTAAGAGAGCCACCTCCAGTGTTCCCAACGATTTGATTTATAAAACCGCTAGATCGGTCTTCCAAAATAGCCAGAAACCGCTAGATTTCCGATCCAAGCGCCATCTAGCGGTAGACTCAAAAAGTGAATAATTGCTCTCACAAGAAATGCAGTGAGAATATTTTTTTTATGTGATTTAAATTTACTTATCACAATTTTTTTTACTAAATAAACTTTTTTAGCTTTAATAATAATAATACTCGATGATGAATAAAAGTAATATGGTATTTAAAAAAAATTATTAATAAATTAGAAAACTGCAATACAAAATATTTTTAATTAGAAAATCAAATTTACATATAGTTTCTGCGCCCCACACATTTTGATTAAGTATTAGATTATTTTGTACTTTTTAGAAAAATATTTTTTTTTAATATAATTAAGACAGTCTTTTATTATTAAGAGTGATAAAAAACAGGTTTTATTTACTTTATATTTTTTATTTTTTATTAATTTTTACATTTTAAATAAGGCGAAGAAATTTTCTTTAGAAACTTTTTAAAATTTAAAATACTAAATAGAACAACGACTAACTAAATCCCCTAGATTAGTCGTTTAGGGGATTCTATGTTAAACTAAAATAAAGAGCGCGCGCTATATTTAAATTTAATTTTCAAAATATAATACGAGAGAGTAGAAAAGAAGATACGACAGAGTGCCAACTGTCAACAGTAATTTTGTTAATGTTGAAAATGTATTGTAAATAGAGGAATTTTGCTTAAAAAATGAATTTAACTTGATTTGTAAAAAAGCCAGAAATCCCGCCAGAAATGTTTGAAAATAGCCAGATTTCCCGCTAGCCGCCAGATGAGATTTCTTCTAGCTAGATGGAGTAAAAATAGCCAGATCTAGCGGGAAAACCGCTAAATTGGCAACCCTGGCCACCTCCTCGAGGCGACACATGGTAACGCACCCCCTTCAGGTGCGGCTAAGTAGCTCTCACACCGCGGTTTTTCAAAAACATGATGATGATGGTTCTTCAATTTGAAGAAACATCATCATCAAATTACCTGTCGCAAACAGGTTAGAATCAGTAATATGGTTAGGTAATGAGCTCCTGCTCGCAGACCACCATAATCATGCATGTAGTATAGTGTGTGTAAGTGTGTGTGTGTCGCCTTTCCATTTCCATTCAATGTCAAGGAGATTAGTATACCTACTGGCCTCCTCAATATCCATTATCTACCAAGTCTCTTGTCAAGTCAATGACCCAAAAAGAAACGCCAAATTTATCATTCTCCATAAATAAATTGATTATTTATTAACGAGCTTTTCGTGCGTGCCTTTGGCACGCCCTCGAAGCTCGGCCCTCCAGTTGAATGCCCTGGCGGGCAGCGTCTCGGTCCAAAAATTTTATTCCTCTTAAAAACCACACTCAAATGTATACCTGTAAACTCCAGAAAATACATAGTCCCTTAAAAGTTTCACCTCATTTTCGTCCTGACACAGCTACAGAAATGAGGCTCTAGATATGAATCTGGTAGTATTTTTTTTCTATAATCTACAACAGCATTGTGATATTTTTTGTGTGGAAATATGTAGATTTATTTAAATAAGTGGGATCGTGTGAGGAGGAGAATTATATCATATCATTTTTTTTTTTAAATTTGGGATCGATAATCGATATAAGGCTCCAAATATTTAAAAGAGATCAATCAGGTGTTGTTTGTATGACAGGCTGCTCCCTCTAGTATTGCCATGAGAAACTCGGGCATGCGTGTCTTAAGTCGTTCAATTTTGTAAAAATCAAAAAATAAGAATAACAAAATTTAGATTTTTTAAAAATTATAAAAAAGTGGCAAATTTTTAAAAAATAAACAAATAATATATAAAATATAAATCAAATAAGATGTGATTAATTTCTTCTTCTGTGCGCAAAGAAAAGCGAATTGAATATTTGATTTTTGAGTGGTGAAGGGGGGGGGGGGAAATAATTATCAATAAATTTAATGTTTCTTAATTTAAAATCAATTGGAGTCTTTCATTCCAAAATTCGAGTATCAATTACAATTATATTTCAAATTTGCCGCAAAGACGGCATCAGCGCTCCCTGACGGCAGCATTACGTCAGCGTTGTGGCAAATTAATCTAGATAAATATATATAGTATGAAGCTTTTATTTTTGTGATTAATTTGATTAAAATTTGATTTTTTTTATTTAAATCACACATAATTAACTATAATTATTTATTGAACAGAAATAATACATTAAAACTACGACGTTTCGATCGACTAATCCTGCGATCGTTCTCAAATATGAGCACCCACTCCGTTTATAGGTTAACTAAGTCCTTAGACCATGAAATATATAGACACGCCCTCTGCTACTCCCCAAACAGTGTGAAGTGAGGCCAACATCGCCTACAGATGACGTCACATTCTCGCATAAAATAAATAATCTAAACTACGATAAATTTATCTCAATGTATAATAATTCCTATAGTGGCCATACTATTTCTGGGTGTTCCTATCTACAGATGACGTCAAGTTGGCCTCACC
Organism: Forficula auricularia; assembly: GCA_024734495.1. Classification (NCBI taxonomy): domain Eukaryota; kingdom Metazoa; phylum Arthropoda; class Insecta; order Dermaptera; family Forficulidae; genus Forficula; species Forficula auricularia. The sequence goes on from JALMQS010000064.1 coordinate 11,117,315, forward strand.
AAATCGACACCAGGGCGTGTCTATATATTTCATGGTCTAAGACTTAGGGCCGGTTGTATGTCGCAAAGTAAATGCTTTTTACCAGTAGATGGTAAATGGAGCCACTGGGATGGCCAATCAGATGACAGGCACATTTAGTGGTAAAAAGCATTTACTTTGCGACATACAACCGGCCCTAAGCCCAATCAAGCGCGACGGTAAAAAGCACAATGTCAAAGAAAAATCTAATTCATTTCTTAGCCTCTAGGCGGCAGCACTATCACCTGATTTTTTCAACTAAAGTTGCGTGCCTGTCACTGAGCCTATACAAATAAATAACATTATTAATTAATTCGGCAATTTTAATTTTTGATTTCCTTCATTTTTTGACCTTTTTTTAGTACCTATCAAAAAAAGTATTCCTTGGTAGATTTTGAAATTTTTTTGGATTATTCTAGATTGCATTTTTGACGTTTTAACAATTAGTGGACCACTTCTAAACACATGGAGGAATCGACTTAAAACTAGTTTTCGCACTTTTGTAATAAAAATATTTTATAGGTTATTTAATTAAACTCTAATTATTGAATAAAAATGAATCGTATTGTTGAATCATAATCAAACAACAATTGATTAGATAAACAATAATTAAAAATAAACAAACAAGTTGAAGTTCGGGTTTTCAGGTACCTTGGACCTAAATGTCAATTCTTGAGAAATACTTCTCAAGAAAATATTAACTCGTATATGATTTGTTCTTTGTTTAAAATAAGGTTTTTTTGATTTGGTGGGTGGGCTTTGCATTTGCATAGTTAACTATACAATAAATAGCTTCGAGGAGCAATTATTATTATTATTATTATTGGTCTATCGAAACCTTGAGTTTTTTTTTCTAATTTGTAAAATAAATTAATAATTAATTTCCAATTGGGGGGAAAATGTTTGAGAAAACACCTTGATGGAGATTTCCTTGTAAAAAAATTAAATAAATAATAAACAAATAAACAAATTAATGTTGTAAACAAATGAACAAGTTACCGGTTAAGATTTTATTGCTGGAATACCTTTTTATTGGTACTCCAATATTACTACCCTAAGTTTTTCCTCCAAATCTGTGAAGTGGAAATTTTTCTACTAGGTGTGCCGGTTAATAATGTCACTTTTTTCTAACAGATGGCATTTCGGTATTTTTCCACCAAACTCATCCAAATATTTTTTTGGTTTTATAGTGTTAGTAATCACCTTTCAAACGGCATATAACATGTCAACATTCGGTTCATTTGTGTATGAGATATTGGCTTGTAAACATGGCGGATTTTGTGCCGAAAAAGAGCATTTGCGGGAGGTGATGTTGCACTATTTTTTAATGAAGAAATCGGCTGCGGAAACGGCTCGTATTCTCGGGGGAGTTTATGGGGACCATGCTCCATCTGAAAAAATCTGCCAACGTTGGTTTGGACGGTTTCGAAGTGGTGATTTTGATGTGAACGACAAGGAGCGGCCTGGACAGCCGAAAAAGTTTGAGGATGCTGACCTGGAGGACTTGCTGGCAGAAGATCCACGCCAATCGCAAGGAATGCGCTACAGACAACAATTGATCAATTTGAATCATGCATTGATCGAAAAACGGCCGCAATGGGCTCGAAGTCATGGACGTGTCATTTTGCTCCACGACAACGCTTAGTCGCACACCGCCAAATCGACGAAAGAAACAATCAAAGCGCTCGAATGGGAGGCCCTACCCCACCCGCCCTACTCTCCAGACCTCGCTCCATCGGATTACAACCTCTTTAGGTCAATGGCACACGGATTGGCTAACCAGCACTTCGCTAATTACGAAGAAGTGCCAAAATGGCTCGAATCTTGGCTCGCCTAGAAAGGGGAGAAATTCTACTGGGAGGGGATACACAATTTGCCGGATCGTTGGTCAAAATGTGTAGAATCCGATGGTGCATACTTTGAATAAACCACTTTTGCCAGTTCTGAAAAAATTTGTGTTTTCTTCATGCCGAAAAAAGGACATTATTAACCGACACACTTAGTACGCGCCTTAAAAATGAGAAAATTTCGGAGTTTGTTCAGTTTTTCTTGAATAAATCTAAAACGGCTTATCAAATCAAAAAGATATTTATTAGATAAATTAAAGTTCTTTAAATTACCCGTAAAATAATATCAATTTCATCTATTTAGGTTAAGTAGAACCGGTACTAGCGCTTGTTAAAAAACATCCCCCGGGATCACTTTTAATTATCCCTAAAACTCGTACTTTTTTCGATTTTTACCTATTTTGACGATGAACATACATAGCTATATATAATATATTCAATTATTTCCACACTTATAATAGTCTAATTCAAAAAATTTCATTTTAGTAAAAGTAAAAAGCAAGGATTTTTAAAATAGTTGGGTGGTCCCATGGTATTTTTTTATGGCTAATAAAACATCCTCTTTAAACAAATAAAAAAAAAAAGTTCGGTGGTCCAAAGCTAGAGTGTCAGACTCATATGCAAGTGATCCCAGGTTCTAATACGACTTCCGCCGAATCATTTTTTTTTTTTATTGAGATTTTCATCTATCAATAATTACTTTAATTAAGAAAAAATCAATTAAGATGAATTTTGATGAGGTCCAGACCTAGCCAGATCGTTTTCTCATCCTCAAAACTTGTTAATAGATTTTGTTTCATCAAAATCGGTAGGACCGTTTTCAAAATAGAACCAAGATACAAATATATAAATAAATAAATATATATATATAAATAAATAAATATACAATTTGCTCGTTTAATAAGAGTAGATTATTGGTTCGATTCCGGAACCCCTCAAGTTGCGGTTCTCGTCTGAATTCGTAGCACTCTCACCTTGAAATAGTCGCGTTCACTGAAATATTTCTCAAATTACATAAGCAGTTTATTTATCTATTTTTTTTTTTTTATCTTTTCATTGAAACTTTTAACTGTAAATAAATTAGAATGAGAAAAAAAAAGGACAATCCAGAGCAAAAGGCGTGCGTTTTT
>JALMQS010000064.1:11120409-11197909 GCA_024734495.1 Forficula auricularia
CCCCCCCCCACCGCAACACTCCATTCCGCACCCCTAACCCACTACCCCCACCCCTAAAACCTCCTCCAGCACCCCCACTCCGCACCCGTTCCCAACCCCCGCCCCCACTCCACAACCTGCACCTCACCCACCTCGGGCCCGCACCCCATCCACCCCGTGCCCTCCAACCCTGCGCACCACACCTCCGCCCAGCCCCCTGGACCCTACCACGCACCACCCCCTTCACCCCCACCCTACTCCGCTTCACTCCTCACCCCACCCCCATTCCACCCCGCACCCAGTTTTTGCATTTCTAGTGACCCACAGATTAGGTATACAAAATTTGGTTGAGTTTGGCCCAAGAGAAAGAATTTTCATTTTTTGACCCCCCCCACCCCACACACATTTTGGGTGGTTAGTTTTTGCATTTCTAGCTCTCTAGAGGCCCAGAGATTATGTATACAAAATTTGGTTGAGTTTGCTCCAAGGGCAAGAATTTATATTTTTTCACCCTCCCCCCCTTTTTGGGTGGGTTTTTGGGGAAATTTTTTTAAACAAAAGTTGTCAGAAATCACATCCCCTACAACTTTGTTTATTATAAAATTTGCCGTAGGGTTAATAGTTTAGGAGTTATTTGATAATTTTCAATCGTGCGTCCCCCCCAAACCCCTTCTGGGGTCAAGATATCAAAACGTTATATAGCTAAAAACGTAAGTTAGAAGACACCTGATGTAAATATGAAATTTCATAATAATCCCTTCAGCCGTTTTGACGTGAATCGTGAGCAACTTTTCGCGGAAACCACTGAAACAGACAGACATACAGACAAGAATTTTGTTGAGGGTGTTTTCGTTTATAACTTTGCTTGAAACGTGTGCAACCAAAATTTGGCGTGATTTGGACCAATGTACAGACAAAAACCTTAATTTTATATATATATATATAAATATATATTTATATACAAAAATTGTTCGTTTAATATAATACTATATATATATTTATCTAGATTAATTTGTAACAACGCTTAGAGAAATTTCTCTAAAAAATTACCCTCTTGCCTAGAATCGAACCGACGAACTCTTGAACTATGGTCATCAGCTCTAACCACTAGACCAATGTCACATTGATATATATATATATCTTAATTTCTTTTACTAAAACTATATATTTTTGATTTAGACTTTGTGTCTAGATAATATTGTATTCATTTGAACTCGAATGAAAATGAAAAAACACCAATAGATTTTAAATTAAGAAACATTAAATATATATAAATTAACGAGGCAAATTTGAAATATAATTGATAGAGATTTTCTTTAGTAGACGGACTGGTATAAATATGCAATTGGATGTTGATGAAAGCAGTCCACGGTGGTTGTAAAAAAATAAGACTATAGAGGTTTTATTATTTTACATTTATTTGTTAAACCGACGTTTCGGAGATTTATTCTCTCCTTCTTCAGGGTAACAAAAAGTCAATGAAAGTAGTTCAAAACATAATTACTTTCTATCTCCTTTGACAATGCCAAAAAAACATTATAAAAATTTTTTTCATCTCGAATAGAAAATAAAGTAACAAGCAATTGATGATCAATATGTTAATATCTCATTTTTTACAACCACCGTGGACTGCTTTCATCAACATCCAATTTGAAATATAATTTAAACTGATGGCTCCAATCGATTTTCATTAACCAGGCAAATTTGAAATATATATATTCGAATTTTGAAATGAAAGACTCCAATTCGTTTTAAATTAAGAAACATTAAATATATTGATAATTGTTCTCCCCCCCCCCCCCCCTCGCCACTCAAAAATTAAAGATGCGAAAATTTTAAGAGACGATGTATTTTCGGTAGTTTACGGGTATACATTTGGAGTGTGGTTTTTTAAGAGGAATACAATTTTTGGACCGAGACGTTGCCAGCCAGGGCACCAGCCCAGAGGGCCGAGCTTCGAGGGCGTGCCGAAGGCACGCACGAAAAGCTCGTAAGATATAATAAGATTACGGTTGCCGGTAAAATTGGTCAATAAATGTAAATGTGAATTAGAAAGTAACATTCTTGACAAATCAATGTCTACTCCACCCTTTTGCCATTAAATATAATAAAAACTTACTTTTCTCTCTCTAAATCAATAACATTCCATTGTTTGACATTTATTTATTTATTTATTTATTATTAAAGTACCTCTCTACTAATTAAGTGGAACAAACATTCTCTCTTCATGGTTAATATAACATATCATATAAAATTAATCGCTTAACCGTGAAAAATGCCTGTGTAGGAGGATGAGGATAAAAAGAAACAAACATTAAGGACAAAAATAAAACAAAAAGGCTATGGGAATATAAAAGAGAGAAATGATGTCAGTCAGTCAGTCAAAGACACGGATGGGTAAAAAAATATTAGTCATTTGAATAGGACTTCATGTAAACGATATACTGTAATTTGTGAAAGGTGTTAAAAAAAATAAGTAAAATTAAACTGTACCTATACACTAAACGACAATCAATTATTATTTGTCTTTTATGGCAAATAAACATGAAATATTTAGAAATCAAATAAATTGTTTATTAAAAAAATAAATAATTAAATAAAAATGTAATTATCAAATAAAAAATAGAAAAGTTATAGCCAAATAGTGAAGGGTGGGATAAACTGAAATTCAAAATTATACATAGGGCCAGTTTCATAAAACTAAGATGACCCTATGCTAGGGAAGACCCTGGGGTTAGCTCTCGAAATATGTTTCATAAAAATAATTTTTAAGAAAAAAATAAAAACCAACTTCAAAAAATTAAATGCAACAAATAAAATACACTAAAAGGTATAAAATAAATATTATCTTATTTAGTTACAACTAAACGACGAAATATTAACATGAAATTACTTTTTGAAGTCGGTACCAAACAAACTATACTTATAAGCGAGCGTACCCGCCAAACGTACTAAGTAAGATCCGTCGAGTGCGATTCAGAAAAGGTATATGTTTGGCACCAACTTCAAAAAGTAATTTCATGTTAATATTTCGTCGTTTAGTTGTAACTAAATAAGATAATATTTATTTTATAACTTTTAGTGTATTTTTAACCGACTTCAAAAAAGGAGGAGGTTCTCTATTCGATTGATTTTTTTTTTTTTTTTTTGTGCCTATGTTACCTCATATCTCCGCCAATTGTCAACCGATTTTGAAAATATTTTTTTGCATTGGGTCCAGTCTAGCTTCCGATTGGTCCCATTTTTTTTCGATTTTTTTTCATAGGTATTAGACCTTTTTTATTAGGTTTGTTTAGACCTAACCTCTTTGTTTATGAACCGATTTCGATGGTTCTTTTTTTATCCGAAAGGGGGTGTCTTAGGGATGGTGTCATATTAATTTGGTCAAGTTCTGATGATATAATCACTATTAATAACATCACTAAAAAGAGAAAAATAAAAATAATTTTAAGAAAAAAATAAAAACCGACTTCAAAAATTAAATGCAACAAATGAAATACACTAAAAGGTATAAAATAATTATTATCTTATTTAGTTACAACTAAACGACGAAATATTAACATGAAATTACTTTTTGAAGTTGGTGCCAAACATATACCTTTTATGAATCGCACTCGACGGATCTTACTTAGTACGTTTGGAGGGTATGCTCGCTTATAGGTATAGTTAGTTTGGCACCGACTTCAAAAAGTAATTTCATGTTAATATTTCGTCGTTTAGTTGCAACTAAATAAGATAATAATTATTTTATACCTTTTAGTGTATTTTATTTGTTGCATTGCATTTTTTGAAGTCGGTTTTTATTTTTTTCTTAAAATTATTTTTATGTTTTATGAAATTCATATTGTTTGAAACTCCAGGGCAACTCTCAACCTAGAGTTGAGTAAGTCGAGGATTATTTTTTTATGAAACTGGCCCTTAGGTATCTATATCTACAGGGTGTTCCTGTATCACAACGAAAAACCGTGAACAGGAGATAATTTTTACTTTACCATACAGGGTATAGTCAAGTATTGTAATCGTGCATGAAAAAGTGGGTTTTTTTCTTTCTTTTTTTCGAAATATCTCAAAAACGGCGACTATTAATGGCACCTCTACTGAAAACGTGGAAGAATCGACTTAAAAAAAAATTGATTTTAAGTCTATTCTTCCACGTTTTCAGTAGAGGTTGCCATTAATAGTCAAAACAACAAAAATTGAATGCAATAAGGTTATTCCTCTAGTATTAGATAAGAATCGATCGTTATTTTTGATTTTAAGTCGATTCCTCCATGTCTTCAGCAATGGTTACCAATAATAACCGAAATGTCAAAAATCCAATGTAGAATTGTTATTCGTCGACTATTAAATGAGAATCAATCATTATTTTTGAATTAAAGTCAACATGAACTACAGATTGCAAGTGATATCTGATTAATAATAAAGGAATAAACATATTAATATTTCAAATGAATTTGGATTAAATTTAGCAACGATTCGTTGCAGTTTATTTTATTTTGAAAATCTTATAATATTATTTTTAACCCCCTCCACCACTTACATTTTGTTTCAATTTCAACCAAAATATAATCAACTTTTAATCTCAATACATCAAAACTACATATGAAAACTAGTTTTTGAGTTAGAGAGTACACAAAATTTGCTAACGTGCTAACTAACAGATACCTTAGCCAAATCATTAATATCTCGTAAAATATAATTTTTTCTAGTATTTTTTATTTTTTTAGTCATTGGGTTTTTTTGCAGAGTCTCTAAATAAAATATTTTCAGCCGTTTTTGAAATATTTAGAAATAAGCTGACGTATTCTGATGTGGCCATACTTTACCATACAACCTGGCCCCTCACTTATATTTAATATTTAATAAAATTATTTATAATCATGTAGGGGAGGGGGGTTAGTTTTTGCATTTTTAGATTACTGTGGGTCCACTGATTATGTATACAAAATTTGGTTGAGTTTGGTACACGGGCCTAGATTTTCATTTTTTAACCCCCCCCCTCCCCATTTTGGGCGGTAAGTTTTGCATTTTTAGACTTCTGGGTGTCCACTAATTATGTATACAAAATTTGGTTGAGTTTGCTCAAACGAGCCTTATTTTGACAAAACAATTATTATCTTGAAAAATATAATTTTTTTGATGTTCACTTAGTAGGGCTTTTTTGTAGACCGAAATGCCATGGTTTCGATCAATTTTTTTAATCAAAATAGTTTTAGCCGTTTTTGAGATATTTCGAAAAAAAAAACACTTTTTTCATGCACGATTACAATACTTGACCATGGTAAAGTAAAAATTGTTGTTTCAGACAGAAATTGAGTAAATTAATTGAATTATTATATGCAATTCGTCCCTGTCTCGAATATGGCTCTCATCTGTGGAGGGGTGCCTCCAAACATTATTTTTCTACACTGGATGCAATTCAGAAGCGAGCAATTAAACTAATAGGAGACCCGGCTCTAACCAACTCACTCGACTCCCTAGCTCACCGAAGAACCGTTTCTGCCCTTTCCCTGTACTACAGATACTATCACGGTGTCTGTTCAGTCGAGCTGAAATCAATAATCCCCCCTAAAGCCCTCTTTACGAGAAACACGCGGTTTTCTAACGCTCAGCACCCCTTCGCTGTCAAATTGGATAAAAGTCGAACAAGCGCTTTCGCCAACTCTTTTATCCCTATGACCTCCAGAGACTGGAACTCCGCTCCCTGCCACCATCTTTCCCGCCACTTATAACCTTAAGCTTATTTAAGACCCGTATCCACAGATACCTTCGACCCCCATCATCATCATCATTGAGTATACAGTCCTAAGACTGGTTTGATGCACAACAATCCGTCTCCACTCGATTCTGTCCCCGGCCAGCTGTTTAACCTCTCTAAATGTCTGGCATCCCATATCCCCAATTATTTGGTTGAAATATTCTAATCTGGGTCTTCCCCTTCCCCTTTTCTTTCCCACCTCCCCCTCCAAGATATCATCCCCTAAGCAGTCCCCCATGTCTCAGTGTGTGCCCCATCATCTGACCTCTTCTCTTCTTCAGACTCTTCCACAAGGTTCTTCTTTCTCCGATTCTTCCAAGAACTTCTTCATTTGTAATTTTATCCATCCATTTGATATTCATCATTCTTCTGTAGCACCACATTTCAAAAGCCTCTAATCTCTTTCTCTCCGCTTTTCCAATTGTCCAGGTTTCACACCCGTACATGGCTATGCTCCATACATATGTCTTCAATAGCAACTTCCTGTTTGCTAAGCTGATTGAGGAGGAGCATAGTAGTTTTTGTTTTGAATTAAATCCCATTTTTGCTTGGGCAATTCTTGATTTAATTTCGTTTTTGCTCCTCCCCTCCCATGTTATTTTACTTCCTAGGTAGCGGAATTCCTTAACTCCTTCTAGGTTTTCTTGGTTAATTTTGATGCATTCCTGTCTCGTTTGTTCTTTTTTTGTACATACTTAGGACCTTGGTTTTATTCTTGTTTATTTTCATTTTGATTTCTTCTATTAGGATTTGGTTAATTCCATTCAGGGCGTATTCTAATTTTTTTTATTGCTTCCTAGAAGGGCAATGTCATCGGCAAATCTTAACATAGCGATCTTTTGACCTTGGATTTCAATACCTGTATCAATTTTGTCTTTGAATTCTTTAATCGCTTCTTCTATGTATAAGTTTAAAATCATGGGTGACATCACACATCCTTGTCTTACACCTTCGACCCCCGCCCAACCTATAAAATTCTTTCTTTTCACAATGGAGGGCCCAACCCAGAACTTTAGGGGTTGCACCTTTTTGGTGTAAATCCTTCTCTCATCATTATCATAAAAAAAATTTGATAGCGGTAAAATAATTAATTGATTAGCCATTGATCTACTTTTATTCCTAAGATGTTAATGAATTTCTCTACCTACGCACTTTCTTTCTCGTTTTAATTTATATATAAATATGTAACATAGATATATATTTAATTTATGAACTAATAAATTGCTGGAATGATTAATATCAATAAATCTTGACCGAGGGAATATGTTAACGCAACTGTCAGATGAATAAATGAGTCGTCGTCGTCGTCGACAAAAGGAATGGCAAGCAAGTGTGCAAAAAAGACACAAGCCCTGTGAGCAAACCGAAAGAGAGTCAGGGCAGCTGTCAGTTGAGTGAGTGAGCCGGTTGGTTGGTTCTTTTTTGGCCCATGATCCTGTTCTTCTTCTCCTTCTGCACGCAGTCTATTAACGCTCAAATTGATCGTGTTTAATAGCAACCTTCGAGATTAAAGTCACGATCACGCAAAAGGATGTCTCTGTTAGGTTAGGAGGAGACCCCGTTTCCCAGCAGCTTCCATTTATTTGGACACTTTTTTTCTATATTGAAATTAAGTTGCTTTTTATTATCAAAGTATTTATTTAAATGCTTTTATTAAACTTGTCTCCTTGGGTTGAATCTTGTAATCTAATTTCGACCCACTTATCAAATAAACTTATTTAATAAAAATATTTTTCCTGACTTATGATTTAAAAAATTTTAATCAACTGACTTTGAATTATCTTTAATTTGAAAAAAAAAATTTAAGAAAAAAATAAAACCGACTTCAAAAAAATTAAATGCAACAAATAAAATACACTAAAAGATATAAAATAATTATTATCTTATTTAGTTACAACTAAACGACGAAATATTAACATGAAATTACTTTTTTAAGTCGGTGCCAAACAAACTATACCTATAAGTGTCAGTCTTTGCTGTTGTATGGGATTTTGGTCTGGGGGAATACAAGTGAATTCATTTTAAGGGGTCTTTCTGTTGCTCAGAATATTGTTATTAAGATTATACTAAAAAAGCATCCAAGATTTGCCACGCTGGCGTTATATGATGAGTTTAGGGTACTGAATTTAAAACAATTATTCCTATTGAATGCTTGTATTCATTTATATAGAATAAATTGTACAAATTACAATTTGCATTATTACCCCACACGTATATCTAGCAGAACAAATATAATTTTGCCCAGGATTAAAACTGAATTATACTCGAGACATGCTCAAATTGTTGGCCTGAGAATGGCAATAAAGTATAGATATAATTATGATCAATTTAGAAATGTTAGACATATAAAGAGTTTTTTAATTAATTCTGGCTTTCTAAGAATGTGAATTTGTATGACGATTTTATTTTATTTTGATTTACTTTATTTTATGTTGTTTTACTTTTTATTTTGTCTTTGTTCTTTTATGTCTTTAATTTAAAGTAATTTATTAAATTTATGTTTTTGAATTTCTCTGTTAATTTATCTTAAAATTTAACCCTCGACTCAAGATTAATCTTACAGAGGGTTAAATTTTATTTTATTTCATTTTAATATAATACATATAGTTGTGTTCATGATTTGAATTTTGATTCAAATTTTAATTGATAAATATTGTTAAGGTTCAATATGTATTAATATATATGTAAACTGTGCATGTAAACTGAGCCAAATAAATAAATAAATAAATAAAAAAATAAAAAAAGTGAGGGTACCCACCAAACGTACTAAGTAAGATCCGTCGAGTGCGATTCATAAAAGGTATATGTTTGGCACCGACTTCAAAAAATAATTTCATGTTAATATTTCGTCGTTTAGTTGTAATTAAATAAGATAATAATTATTTTATACCTTTTAGTGTATTTTATTTTTTGCATTTAATTTTTTTACTTTCTCCAATGCGAAGCATGGAGAAAGTATTGGAATCGCTCTCGAGGCATAGCGCGACTTCAAGAGGGTCCTCAGGTAAAGACTACGGAACCTATGGACTCAATTAAGGTCACAAATTGAAGTATTCAATGAGATTGAATTTTAGCACGTGTATTCATACGGTGATCATTCTAATTTTAAACTAGTACTTTAAATTAATTCTGTAATATTTTTGAGTTTTTACCATCAGGGAAAAAAACTTTCAATTCTCACAGGAATTTATCAATAAATTTGATCTAATTTTTAATTCTAAACATTCAAACTTTTGTTTTGAAATTAATAGGGAAAAATCATTTGAAAAATAAAAATTATTAACCATTTTTAAATATTAAGTATGAAATTATATCACCGAAGAGTCGAAAAATAAATTATTACTTGATATTTAAATTACTATTAATTAGATAATTTTCGATTAACTAAACAGTAATTAGAGAGCAAACACACAAGGTTTAAACCTTTTTCATTAAAGCTCTTCATTACATATGTGTAGCTTAACCACTTATCTATAGAAAAATTATTTTTAAACGGTTTCCAACTCAAATATAAAATAGTTTCAAAGAAAAAGTATTTAAATAATGGATTAGAGGCTGTTTAATAGAAAATTATTCAACAAATAATATTCAAAATGAATGAGGGGTGAAATAGCTAATATGGAATTGGAATAATTATCGGAAAAGAGTTTTTTTTTTATTTAATTAGTTATTTCCTCTTATTAATAGGACTAAAAAGATGATCAAGAACACTCGATGGTGGAAGTAATCTCCGGAGTCGAAGCTAAAATACAATGTCTACAACTTCTTTCTAACCATATGAGCCCCTGTCAGCGTAAATATTTGAAAATATCTAAAATAAGGAGCACCATAATACATATAAAGTTCTCATTTTAGAATTTCCATCTCCAGTTCCAAAAAATCCAAAAATCATCTATATATATAAAATCCTTAGTGTGTATGTACGCGATCGACCCACGCCTAAACCACTGAACGTATCGAAACCATATTCACACCATATATTTGCTTAGTGCTCGCGATGGTTTATCTAAATTTTGAGCCAAATCGGTTTGATTTTATTTTTTATTTTTTTTATTTAATTGATTGACAGATAAGATCTATAGAAATAGAGGGACAAGCAAACAATACATTATCCCTGCCCTGAAAGGTCAGGTCTTAAACAATGAAACCCCTCTTAACAAAAGAAAGGGGAATTCAGGTACTCAGAAACTTTTTTTTTTAAGATAATAAAATCTATATAGAAAATTTTGAACTTTGACACATTTATGATTTGGGTGGGGGGGGGGGGGATATGTTCTTTAAAAATAAATTATTGAATGAATGTCAGCTACTCAAGAAATTGTGGCCCCAATAGGTGGCGCTGCGGTCGATATAAATATATCTGTAAATACATTTAATTTACTAATTAATATATAAAGTTTGAATTTATAAGTAAAGAAAATTAAAAAATTTTAAAAATATAAAATTCTAGGTATGTTTCATACACCATTCTCTCTTAAGAAAAGAATGTGATTATTTTATTGTTATTAGTTGGCTAACCTGAGCCTGTCGGGAAGAAACATTCTAAATCTTAATCAATGTTTCTTATTATAAATACATTTCTCAGTATCCCAGTGCATTCAAACCATTTTTTTAATGAAATGTTCTATATTGCATTATTTAGTTAATTGAATTTTAAATTAAGGATTTTTCTTTTAAAAAGTTTTATTTCTATGAAATTTTTAAAAATAAGTTACAACAAACCATTTTTATAAGGTAATGTTCTATGTTGCATTATTTAGTTAATTGAATTTTAAATTAAGGATTTTTCTTTTAAAAAGTTTTATTTCTATGAAATTTTTAAAAATAAGTTACAACAAACCATTTTTATAAGGTAATGTTCTATGTTACATTATTTAGTTAATTGAATTTTAAATTGAGGATTTTTCTTTTAAAAAGTTTTATATTTCTATGAAATTTTTTCAAAAAGTTCATTAAAAACGAAAAAAATGATCCCTGTTAAGTTGCAATATCTTTGTTCTTATCAATTAATCATATCAATCTATTAGAATATAATTTTTTTTTTTTTTTTTTATTCAGTCTTACACTTTCTTTTAATTCAAAAGTTTTATCCAATGACATAATATTAATATAATTATTATACAGGGTGTTTCACAGAACTCACTCATTGAAATTTTCATGGAAAGAGTTGAGAGAAAATTTTGAACTTTGACATATTTATGTTTTGGAATATGCTTTTTTAAAATAAATTATTGAAAACTTTTGAACACTTTTCGCTTTGCCGCAGTCGCCATCAACTTTCATCTTTATTCTTATCAATTAGTCATATCAATAAATCCTTAGTGTGTATGTACGCGATCGACCCACGCCTAAACCACTGAACGTATCGAAACCATATTCACACCATATATTTGCTTAGTGCTCGCGATGGTTTATCTAAATTTTGAGCCAAATCGGTTTGATTTTATTTTTTATTTTTTTATTTAATTGATTGACAGATAAGATCTATAGAAATAGAGGGACAAGCAAACAATACATTATCCCTGCCCTGAAAGGTCAGGTCTTAAACAATGAAACCCCTCTTAACAAAAGAAAGGGGAATTCAGGTACTCAGAAACTTTTTTTTTTAAGATAATAAAATCTATATAGAAAATTTTGAACTTTGACACATTTATGATTTGGGTGGGGGGGGGGGGATATGTTCTTTAAAAATAAATTATTGAATGAATGTCAGCTACTCAAGAAATTGTGGCCCCAATAGGTGGCGCTGCGGTCGATATAAATATATCTGTAAATACATTTAATTTACTAATCTATCTATATATATAAAATCCTTTGTGTGTATGTACGCGATCGACCCACGCCTAAACCACTGAACGTATCGAAACCATATTCACACCATATATTTGCTTAGTGCTCGCGATGGTTTATCTAAATTTTGAGCCAAATCGGTTTGATTTGATTTCACACGATTTTACATAATTAAATTAATTATTCTCAGGTAGAATGCCAATTGGGGTTTTAAAAAAGGTTTATCTTTTCTTTTGTACCCAGGCAGACAATGGGTGTGGGTTAATTCATTGTTCTCAAAGGCCTTGAAGAAGTATTATGATTATATTATAGATATATTTTGTTTTCCCTAAACTTTAGAATTAAACTGTTTCACAGAAATACACCATTCTCTCTTAAGTAAAAAGAAAAATTTATATTTTTAAATGTGATTATTTTATTGTTATTAGTTGGCTAACCTGAGCCTGTCGGAAAGAAACATTCCAAATCTTAATCAATGTTTCTTATTATAAATACATTTCCCAGTATCTCAGTGCATACACAATTTCGAAGAACGAAAAGTGCGCAAAAAAGTTTATTTTATGAAGGCATAAAAATGTATAATGACATTCCAACAGAGTTAAAACAATGTGACAGTCTTATAATATTTAAACGAAAATTAAAAGAATACATTTTACAAAGATAATAATCTTTATTAGCTATTGTAGCTATACATCATATTTTTTATTAATATGTCCTATTATATTGAAACTGTTAATGTGAAGAATTATATTATTTGTACCTAAAATTGTAAATTAATATGTCAAACTATATGTAAAAATATAAATGTAAAACTATAAATGTAAAAAAAATAGCCGAGAAGGCTAATAATAAAGATCAATCAATCAAACATACAACGAATCATGGTGCATGCCTAGCATTACGATTGTTAGAAGAAGATTCGCATTGGGATACAACTCTTGCCCATGCTGCTCTCGGTTCATCGCCACATCAAATACGATGTTTGTTTGCCATTTTATTGACAACGTGTTTTCCAACTAACCCGGCTAAATTATGGGGAAAATATAAGGCTTCAATGAGTGAAGATGTATTACATGCTCTACGTAGAATTCGAGGAGATCCAGATATAAATTTCTCGCCAGAAATATATAATGAATCTTTGATTAAGTTGGAAGATTTATGCATGATCATTTCGAATCAACCACTAATTAAATTAGGGATGCCATCAGCTAATCGGCCAGTAAGTGATTTATTTAATCGCGATATGCAACGTGAACAATCGTACAATGTTGATGGTTTAAATGCATATGTTCAAGCAAATGAACCAAAATTGTTACCAGAACAAAAATTACTTTATGATAAAATTATGCATGCAGTCGCTGCTCAAGAAGATGGTTTCTTTTTTTGGATGCACCAGGTGGAACAGGGAAACATTTTTAATTTCGCTCATATTGGCACAAATGACATCATCTGGAATTGCTGCCACTTTATTAGACGGAGGAAAAACAGCACATTCAACACTAAAATTATTATTGAACATTCAAACAAATGAAAATGCTGTATGTAACATTAAAAAGAATTTTTGGAACTGTACATAAATCAAAATTCATTCATGTATAAGAAAATATTAGAAAGAGTAAATCTATGCTTCGTCGTTGAATTATTTAACCTATAATCTTCAAACTAACGTAAGAGAGAAAAAAGAGAATGAAATGAAAAGAGAGAGAGGAATACTAGAAGTTTCACTTCCGTCGTGCGTAAGCTTGACACACTCAGAATTTTTTATTTTGCTTTCGCAATGAGTTAGATTATTTCTTGAAGCTGATTTTTAATTAATAAAATACGAGTATATTTAATTAAAATACAGTTGAACAAAATTATATTGCAAACAAACTTTTGGCCTTCTCGAGACGCTGCCCGCCAGGGCCACCCGCCCGGAGGGCCAAGGTGCAGATGGCGTGCCGGAGGCACGCCTGACGCAGCTTGTATAATATAAATAAATATATTATATATTTATATTAGAGTGAAAAACTTTGCATGTCACGTGTAAATCCTACTTTACTGAGCTAACAAAAACTCATCTATCCTGAATCCATCACACTTAGATTTCAATTTTTTATTATTATTATTACTATTTCATAAATTCTTCCTTTTTTCGAAATAAATATCCGAAACTGACAGTTTGATAAGTTTTATGATTTATTATATTATAAGAAATGTATATGATCAAGATTAGATCTGAAGAAAATTGCATATTAGTTGAATAAAAGATTTCACTGTCGATGGTAACAGAATTGTTTTTATTTTAGGTTAAAAATAAAATGAGAGAGTCTTCTGTTTTTTAAATAAAATAATTTTTAATTTTAAAAAAGTTTCGAATATTTAAAAATTCTTCTTCTTTCTAATATTTTAATTTTCTAAAATATTTATTAATTCAGTAATTTATATGCTACGACACTAACTAAGTCTATAGTTATATTATTCTAGTACAAGGAGACAAAGAATTGGGGTTTTCTAGAACAATCACAATTAATTGATAATTTCTCTCCTGGTTTAAAACTTGCCAGGACTTGTATTTTAGATCTTTGCACGTTCTTACATGTCAATAGATAATGGATAGTAAGTATTATTATATCCATGACCCTTTTAAAAACATAAATTATCATTACTCATATTCTTCTTTAATCCCATTCGATTTAAACCAGGGCTGTCAAACCCGTGGCCCAATATAAAGTCATAAAATTCCTTACAACATTGAGATTTATATGTAGATACTGGAAAACACACAACAATTTGGCCTGATAATTTTTTTTTCAAAAGAATCACACAGAGTTTCGTAGATGCTTTAAATATTGAATCTGGAACTAGATTCCAAGATTTCCGAAAAAATAATCATCATTTTAGTCTATTTTCGACTACATTTTTATTAGAAATAAATTTTCAACTTGCAATCTTGTTGAGTGAATGTTGTAGAACAACAATTAAATACCAATCTGAAAGAAAAATTCTATATTGTCTCTTTATTAGAATTTTATCTTAATTATCTAGCCAAGTAAATATATAAACAAATACTAATACATAAATCGCTGTCTGTAAGTATGTAGGTAGATATATAATTTACGAATTTCGAGTTTCAAGTATGAAATTTACGACAAGTATAATTAGAAGCTCACTATGAGATAAAGAAATAATAAAGCTGTTATGTCTCCATTAATAATTAACTATCTTTTTTGAATAACAAATATCAATAGAATTATAATATTTTATCTGCTGTGGCCCCAAACATTTGTTTTTTCTTCAAATGTGGCCCGTGTAAACCAAATGCTTGGACACTCCTGCTCTAAGACTTAGATTGATAGTTCTAATTTTTAACCCACCACCCCCCCCCTCATATTTTGGAAAAAAATAATAACTCTTTTTTTATAACTCTTCATTTTATGGCATATTTCATTTTTCTAGGTTTTTTTTTATTTTGAAAATCTTATAATTTTAATTATTACCTCCGCTTAATTTATTGTTCGGTTTCAAACAAAATCTAATCAGCAATGGATCTAAAGTGAAATTTGGTTTTAATATTCACACTAGTTTTTAAGCTAGTGTGCCGAGAAAAATTTGATAACGCATATACTAACTAACGTACTAACAGACATTTTGACAAAACAGTTATTATCTCAAAAAAAAAATTTCGATGTATACTTACTATTTCTTTTTTGTAGACCTAAATTCCATGGTTTCGCCCATTTTTTTAAATCAATATAGTTTCACCCTTTTTTGAGATATTTCGAAAAAACGACGCAAAAAAAGAACTTTTTCCATGCACAATTACAATATTTGACCATATCCAGTAATGGTAAAATAAATAAACTGCAACGGATCGTTGCTAAACTTTATCCAAATTCATTTGAAATATTAATATGTTTGTTCCTTTATTATTAATCAGATATCACTTGCAATTTGTAGTTCATGTTGACATTAATTAAAAATAATTCTCATTTAATAGTCGAGGAATAACCATTCCACATTGGATTTTTGACATTTCGGTTATTATTGGTAACCATTGCTGAAGACATGGAAGAATCGACTTAAAATCAAAAATAACGATCGAGTCTCATCTAATACTAGAAGAATAACCTTATTGCATTTCATTTTGGATGTTTTGACCATTAATGGCAACCTCTACTGAAAACGTGGAAGAATCGACTTAAAATCAAAAAGACTAAATTCTTTTTTGGTAAACAACTCAAGTTTGAGTTGTTTGCCATAAAAGAATTTAGTATTTTTGATTTTAAGTCGATTCTTCCACGTTTTCAGTAGAGGTTGCCATTATTATTTTTTTATTTAAAAATAATCTCAAATAATTTAAAATTGGTTTATTTAAATAAAATGAATATTTGTAGTTACTATTTAATATTTTTTTATTTACAAATTCATCACTAAACCCACCTAGATAGTACTTTTTTATTGTCTCCTTCAATATATAAAAATTCTGCTACTCTCGGCAAAAACTTTCAATTTAGTACTTTTTTAGAAAATCTGGTTCAATCCATGACGTTTTCACGCCTATTCTCACAGACTTTTTTAAGTGCAATGGATGAACGCTTTTGAATAGATTTATCTCATGACACTTGAAAACATCTCTAGGAATAGTTATCGAAACGTCATGCACTCTGATCAGATTTTATATTTATATCTTCATCATTTGCAATCTAAGAGGTTTCATCTGAAACTTTTATTACGATAAACAATAATACACTGCTCGGGTCAATTAGTCGACTAGATTATTTAAATAAAATGAATATTGGTCCTCAATTATTATTATTTTTTTATTTAAAAATAACCTCAAATAATTTTAAATTATACTGTAATTAAATTAGTTTTACCTCATATATTTATTAAACTATTTAATTCAAAATGCTTATTTTAATTATTATTATTATTCAGTTCCATTATCAAAATTTGATGTGACAAATCAGAGGAAAAAGGAACACTCATACACCGTGTTAAACCTGCGATCAATTGCAACGTTTCGCCAATTTATTATGGCTTCATCAGACTCTATACAAAAAATAAATACAAATGAATCATTCACAATCATCAAAATCAACGCAGACATAATATAATTACCTTGATCAAATTTTCAAAACACTTTGTCATTTAATTCTTTTATTACTAATTAGAATACACATATACCGCCTCATTGGTGTAGTTGGTAGCATAGCTGGCTGCCAACAAGGAGGTCCCGGGTTCGATTCCCGGCTATGCTCAGAAATTTTTCTGTAAGTATAGGGTCTGGAACGGGGTTCACTCAGCCTCGTGAGGATAAATGAGTAGCTGCTTGATTGAGAAGCAGCGAATCTAGGTTAAGAACACTGAAACCGAAGGTTGTAGAGATGCGTTGAGCTAACCACTTGACCCCTCGGTACTGTTTCCAACTAGGACAGCAACCAATTCAGTAGGCCAATACCCAAAAGGGTGGTCGAGCCAGAGATTTTTTTTTTTTTTTTAGAATACATATATAAACATAATAATATGAACTCTCTTATTTATACAACACCAATGATTATTTAGAGTAGCAATGGATTCAAACCGACCAACTGTACACCTTCGACATGATGTTTGTGAATGATTCATTTGTATTTATTTTTTTCTATAGAGCCTGATGAAGCCATAATAAATTGGCAAAACGTTGCAATTGATCGCAAGTTTTAACACGGTGTTTAATTGTTCATTTTTCCTCTGATTTGTCACATCTAAAGCTTATTTTAATGTTGAGACCATATTATAGGACAGGGGTTATTTTAGTTGGAAAATGTGATGAATATCTAGATTGAAATATTTTCGCCCAGATATAATAAGTTGTGAGACTTTTAAGAGAGTTGGCAAAGGTTAGAGTTAAGGCTTCTGTTTGCGTCAAACCAGTTTTAGTATTATTTACTTAATGATACTTTAAAAAATTTATATTGTTCGATTGTTAGAAGTGGATTAGAGTATGCAAGTCCGGTGTGGTCACCTCATTGCAAGATTCATATCCAAAAACTGGAGCGGGTAGAACGGAAATTCTTAAGATATGTTGCCTTTAAACTACATGTTCCAACTATGGATTTGTCTTATGAGCGTCTATATCTCACTCTGCATTTTTTGCCTCTTAACTTAAGAAGAGAGCAATCTGATTTCCTCCTTCTTCATGATCTCATCAGTGGCAAAATAAATAGTTCTCAGCTTCTAGAGCTGGTCACTTTCAATGTCGGTATTCACAGGACACGAAATCCACTGCTGTTTTTTACTCCTTGTCAGAGATTCTCATATCTTAAGTACTCGTGCACAAATCGCATCTTGGAAACAGGTAATAGCAATAGGGAAATAGACATATTTAACACCTCTAAAAATAAAATCAAAGATCATTTTTTCCGAAAATTTATGACAGTCTGATGGGAGTGATTTGCATTGCTTTATTTTTGGTTTATTATTATTAAACTATTGAATGGCATATCTTTGTTGAATTTTGTCTTTACTTAATTTTTACGAGATTTTGTTTTTGTTTTGAATGAATTTATGTGAACATCCCCACCAGCACCGTAAACATTGTAATACTTAATTATGTACCTATTTATGTATGTTTCTCTTTTATCTTTTGCTTTTCTTTTCATTATTGTTTTCTGTATGATTTTCATGTGATAGTTCTTTTATTGTTAATTATATTTATTGTTCGAGTATAGATTATTGTATTTTTTATTGCATTGTTTATATATGATTTTGATGTTTTATTTTGTAATTCTTTGTAAAAAAAAAAAAAAATTTTTTTTTTTATTTTTCTTGATATAACACTCATTATACACGTATTTGACATTTTTGTAAGTGGACTACTAGTCCGTAAAATTATCTAAATAAAAATAAAATAAAATAATGACTTTTAGCTTTGTATAGGGTAAAAAGTTGAGTGGACGTGAAAAAGCGCCTTGTCCAAGCTGACACCCATCAGCTTTTGGTATCGAATTAATTAATATGTGATACATATTGTGTTAAAATTACAATGAGTTTGAATTAATGGAAATGCCAGAAAGAGGTCTATCGAAGCACCATGGATATAACAAATGTTCAAACCATGTTTTGCAATAAATAAAAACAAGATTTAAATAAACTCTATTTTATTTATTGCTTAACTGAAGATCAAAAACAAAAACAAACAATTCCCATAAAACTTTTTATTGAAAAAATATTATTGATTATTTTTATTATATAAATAAATACAAATCTTTTATAAAAAATCTTCAAACGTTTATTTAAAATCACAAACGTTTCGGGAAAATTTACTTTATCAATTTAAATTAAAAAAAAAAAAAAATCAAAAACAAATTTGTTACTTAATTAATAATTGGCCTTAAACGTTTGGGATTTTAATAAACGTTTGTAGAATGTTTTTTTTAAAAGATTTGTATTTATTTATTTAACTTTTTATTAATTTTTACAACTGAAGAAAAAATTTATTACGAAAATTTTAAATTCATAACCTCAAAAGTAACTCGAAATTTTTTAATTTTTTAATTTACTAGGAAAAAATTAAAGATCGTGCATCATTAACATATTCAAGTTTTTTTTACCAAAAGTAGTAGATTTGTTTAATTTTTCAAGAATTGATAAAAAATGCGTCTTCTGCTTGATTTAAATAAGTAGAAATAGTTTCCTGACTGCTCCACGTGGCATGTCATTCTTGAAAATGATCAGAGATGAAATACTTATCGAAACGTCGTGTATTTTTATTGTCTATGTTTGTTGTTTAAAATATTTTAGTAGATACTATGGTTTTTATCAAAAAGTTATAAAATAAGTAACCAAATTTTTATAAATATATTCGTTAATGTATATATTTGATTAATTCGAGCCTTCATCTTCAGTCTTATTTTAAAGTTAAATTTTACAAACTACCATAAGTAAATTTATTTGATATCTAAAAATTTGCTGTTGAAAATTATTATTTATTTAAGACTATTTTTTTGAAGGTTTTTTCTTTATCTTCAGTCATAATAATTTAATATAATGTCACAATTGACTAACTTCTATTGAAAAAATTAAAGTCCATAAACAACTTTTATTCTCCCCCCCCCCCCCCCCCCCAAAAAAAAAAAAAAAAAAAGATAATTCATTCATTTGATACTAAAGTAAAGAAAAAATTTTAAGAAACTTTTTAAAATTTTTAATATTAGGTAGGTTTCACATAAATAAATTTGTGTGAAACCTACCTAGTATTTTATAATTAAAATTTTCTTTACTTTATTTTGTTTCACCAAGAACCTACACCATTCTCCCTTAACAAAAAAAAATCATTTGATACTATTCTATTCAATATTCATAATAATAATATTATTTATATTAGACTAAAAATGAAGCTAAAACCTTGAAAACCTTGAAAAATTTGCCTCTAAAATAAAAATGATTTATTTATATGTATCATGTTAAAAATTTTTTAAACTTTTTCTTTATTAATGAAAACTTTTACTCTACCAAGGTAATATAATATATTACATTTTTAACCGACTTCAAAAAAGGAGGAGGTTCTCTATTCGATTGAATTTTTTTTTTTTTTTTTTTTTTTGTGCCTATGTTACCTCATATCTCCGCCAATTCTCAACCGATTTTGAAAATTTTTTGCATTGGGTCCAGTCTACCTTCCGATTGGTCCCATTTTTTTTTCGTATTTTTCATAGGTATTAGACCTTTTTTGTTAGGTTTGTTCAGGACTAACTTCTTTGTTTATGAACCGATTTCGATGATTCTTTTTTTATTGGAAAGGGGATATCTTAGGATGGTGCAATATTAATTTGGTCAAGTTCTTGATGATAGGATCACTATTAATAACATCACTAAAAAGAGAAAAATAAAAATAATTTTTAAGAAAAAATAAAAACCGACTTCAAAAAATTAAATGCAACAAATAAAAATACACTAAAAGGTATGAAATAATTATTATCTTATTTAGTTACAACTAAACGACGAAATATTAACATGAAATTACTTTTTGAAGTTGGTGCCAAACATATACCTTTTATGAATCGCACTCGACGGATCTTACTTAGTACGTTTGGAGGGTATGCTCGCTATAGGTATAGTTAGTTTGACACCGACTTCAAAGTAATTTCATGTTAATATTTCGTCGTTTAGTTGTAACTAAATAAGATAATAACTATTTTATACCTTTTAGTGTATTTTATTTGTTGCATTTAATTTTTTGAAGTCGGTTTTTCTTTTTTTCTTAAAAATTATTTTTATTATTTTTAAACACAGAAACATGTATATTAATTTTTGGTTATTTCAAACCCATTTTCACTAATTAAAAAAAAATCTATTCTGAAACAAACATTTTTTTTTAATAATTATTTTTATTTATTTTCCACATACACTAAATAAATAATTTTGTTAAGGGAGAATGGTGTGGGATCTTGGTTCGTTTAAATAAAGTAAAGAAAATTTTATTAGAAATTTTTAAAATATAAAATACTAGGTAGAATTTATGTGAAACCTACATAGTATTTTATATTTTAAAAAGTTTATTAGTAATGAACCTATTATTTTTGTGATTAATTTGATTAAAATTTGAATCTTTATTTAATCACACATGATTATAATTATTTATTGAAACAAATAAATACAATATAAAAACATAATATATAAAGTATTTATTTACCTAATATATAAAGTATTTATTTATATTGTATTTATTTGTTTCAATAAATAATTATAATTAATCATGTGATTTAAATAAAAATTCAAATTTTAATTTAGAAAGTTTCTAAAAAATTTCAAATTATTTTTTATTTTAAATAAATAATACCAGACACTGTAACAGGCGCTTTCCATTGGACAAAAATTTTTTCACCGATAGATGTCAGGAGTGTGAATTCCACCCCCACCCCTATTACCCTCACTTTTCTATCTATATAAATGGGTCCTATCTGATATATCTCATTAACACTCGAACTTTCTCGAGAAGTACATAGTTAATTTCAACTTTATTTCAACATATAATAACTGCTATCCGGGTAAAATATATATCATATTTTTCTTTTTAAATACAGAAATACGTGTTTTAATTTTTCGTTATTTCAATTCCATTTGAAATATTTTTTTGATTATTTTAATATATTTTCAACATTTTTTTTTTTTTATTTATTTTTTTTTATTGGCAAACCCATTTTGCCAGCCAATATATATTTTCAACATAATCTTAAATAAATTTATTTTATCTGTTCAAATTAACACATGCTTTTTTTTATGTTTATAGGAACAAATTCTCATGGCAAAAATGATTGAAACAAAATCGGAAGACCCAGATATCAAAGATAAAATCAAACAGGTATTTATTTATAAATAATAAAAAATAAAATTCATTTTTTTTCTTTATACTTCATCAAATTTTCTTTTCAAAATATTCATTAATTCACTCACAGTTATGAAAAAATTCCAACTAAACACAGGAATTATTTGACGGATTATAGTGGTGTTTCACAAAAAGGAAAAAAAATTTAAATTATATTTTGGAGATTTTTTTTTATTTATTAAAAAATCTCAAAAATATAATTTAAAATTTTTTTTTAATTTTATTTCCTCTTTGTGAAACACCACTATAATCCATCAAATAATTCCTGTGATTTAATTGATGAAAAAATATTTTGAAAATTTTTTTTATAAAATATAATAGTAGAATAAATAATAATTTATTATTATTATTTTTAGAGGTGTAATTTTTCCCTAGATAATTAGGTAGTGATTATTTCATTTTTTTAACAATATATCCTTTAACATTTATATTTTCTTTTATCCATTATATAGAGCAGGAATTTATGCGTGATAGCTAACATTTACACGTGACATAGAAATATTTTACCCTCTATTAAATTAACACACAAGTCGAACGGAATAATACAATACTATTTATCTTGATGTAGTTGTGTTTGTATAAATGTTTTTTATACAAAACATTTTTTTATAAAATCCTTATAATCTCCAATTTTCTCAAAAAATTGTAATGAAGCTGTTGAAACTTTTATTTTTATGATTAATTTTATTAAAATTTGAATTTTTATTTAAATCATACATGATTAATTATAATTATTTATTGAAACAAATAAATACAAAATAAATACGACGTTCCCAAGAGCACCCACTTCGATTATAGGTTTACTGAGCCAGTCACGTGTAATTCAAATTAAAAAAAAAAAAAAAAAACTTGCATAAGCTATTTATTTCCCTACAACAACTTATTAATTTGTTATTTATTTAAAATCATGAATGAAATAATTTCCACACGAATTACACCTCTAGAAATAATAATTTATCCAAAAATAAAAGGTAAAAAAATTATTTTATAATAATTTAATTTTTAATAATCTAGGTAATGGACGCAACTCGCAAGACTGAAGATGAAGTTACCACTGCTTTGCATGACTGTGATAATGATCCTGATAGAGCAGTGAACATGATTCTAGAAGGTTATGCGCAGGTGAGATTTCAACAAACAATAATAACTTTTATTTTTTTTATTATTTTAAATTGTTCTCAATTAATATAAATGTTAATATCAATTTTAGGGCGGATGGGAGACCACTGAAAAAAGGAAGAAGAAAAATCGACAAGCTTCATCTTCAAAAACTGATGCTGCTACTAATCGGGACAATTCTGGTAGTGGAGGAATTGGCAACACAGAAGAAGATTGGGGAGACACATCAACCTCGAATAATCGTGAGCCAGCCAATACTGAGCGGGATCGTCCTCGACAACGAGGTGGTCCTCCCAGAATGCGAGCTCGTGGAGGCGGCAATCAGGACAATCGTGGATGTATGTATCAAGATTATTTTTTCTTACATATTTTAAAAAACAATTCTCTTCTAGCCCGAGCTAGCATTGAATTCACCCCAAATTTCTTTTGCTCATTATGCTTAAAAATGTCTAAAACATGAAGAAAATTTAAGCGAAAGTAATGGAAGGCAGCCCAGGGTTAGTGAGGAAAAAAAATTAACACATATCCAAATAAGGTGTAATTTATTGGATTCCTTTCATTTCAAACCGACGTTTCGGAGAATTCTTCAGGGTTTCAAGGATTTAATGAAGGAAACAAATAAAATGCTTCCTTCCTCTCTCCATAGCAGAGTTTAAAACTTTTTTCTTCCTTAGCAGAAGCATAGAAAAAAGTTTTAAACACTGCTGTGGAGAGAGAAAGGAAGCATTTTATTTGTTTCCTTCATTGACCCTGAAGAAGGAGGGAAGAATCCTCCGAAACGTCGGTTTGAAAGGAAAGGAGGAAAGATTCCAATAAATTACACCTTATTTGGATATGTGTTAATTTTTTCTTTTCTCACTACCCCTGGGCTGCCACCTTCCATTACTTTCAATTAAAAGTTGTACATAACATGAATTACACTTGATTGCCGCAGTTGGCCTATAATCGGAGTGGGTGCCCATACTTGAGAACGATCGCAGAATAGGTCGATCGAAGCGTCGTATTTATATTGTATTTATTTGTTTCAATTATGTGTGATAAAAATTCAAATTTTAATCAAATTAATCACAAAAATAAAAGCTTCAACAGCTTCATTACTAATTAATACAATATTTTTTACTTCTCTAATATTATTTTTATAAGTTAGATTTACATCGACTCTGGGGTTCTCCAGGATATTATTACCCCTGTGAGTCCTCTCCGTGGCTCAGAACTGCTTGATTTTTAACCGACTTCAAAAAAAAGGAGGAGGTTCTCTATTCGACTGAATTTTTTTTTTTTGTGCCTATGTTATCTCATATCTCTGCCAATTGTGGACCGATTTTGAAAAAAAAATTTGCATCGGGTTCAGTTTAGCTTCCGATTGGTCCCGTTTTTTTTCATAGGTATTAGACCTTTTTTGTTAGGTTTGTTCAGGACTAACTTCTTTGTTTATGAACCGATTTCGATGATTCTTTTTTTATTGGAAAGGGGGTATCTTAGGGATGGTGCAATATTAATTTGGTCAAGTTCTGATGATAGGATCACTATTAATAACGTCACTAAAAAGAGAAAAATAAAATAATTAAAAAAAAATAAAACCGACTTCAAAAAATTAAATGCAACAAATTAAATACACTAAAAGGTATAAAATAATTATTATCTTATTTAGTTACAACTAAACTACGAAATATTAACATGAAATTACTTTTTGAAGTCGGTGCCAAACATATACCTTTTATGAATCGCACTCGACGGATCTTACTTAGTACGTTTGATGGGTACGCTCGCTTATAGGTATAGTTTGTTTGGCACCGACTTCAAAAAGTAATTTCATGTTAATATTTCGTAGTTTAGTTGTAACTAAATAAGATAATAATTATTGAAACTTATTTTTTGTCCCAGGTATATTGTCTCTTGTTTGCATAGGATGGGCGGTTCATTATTTTCATATTTGATATTCTCCTCGTCACAATTAGTTATTATTATCAGTGATTTTAGTTATTTATTTTTAAACCTATCTTTTTACTTTCATGGTTCAATTCGTTTATCATTTCCTTTATTTCCGACTTTGATGTCCCTATTATCAATATATATCAACTGCAAACCTGAGATTATTTAAATATTTTCCATTTATTCTTAAACCCTTCTTTTCCCAATTAAGTTGATGGAACATTTCCTCTAACGCACAATTAAATAATGTTGGAGATAATGGATCACCTTGATTTATGTATACAAAGTGACAATTTCCAGATCTTGAACGAAATTTAGTACTGAAAATGGTCAATCAGTGGTGACCGAAACTGTTTAGTGAATTATAAAATAAATAATAATAATTAAATAAAATTATTGTCTTTTATTAGTTTGTGATTATAAAAACCTTTCAATTTAAAAAAAAGTCACTTAAGTTCTGGAAGAATTTTATAACATAAACAAACATGTTTTTTTATTTATTAAATTTATTATTATTTTAAAATCCAATAATATTTTTAACCGACTTCAAAAAAAGGAGGAGGTTCTCTATTCGACTGAATTTTTTTTTTTTTTTTTTGTGCCTATGTTACCTCATATCTCCGCCAATTGTCAACCGATTTTGAAAATTTTTTTTGCATTGGGTCCAGTCTAGCTTCCGATTGGTCCCATTTTTTTCGATTTTTTTCATAGGTATTAGACCTTTTTTATTAGGTTTGTTTAGACCTAACCTCTTTGTTTATGAACCGATTTCGATGGTTCTTTTTTTATCCGAAAGGGGGTGTCTTAGGGATGGTGTCATATTAATTTGGTCAAGTTCTGATGATATGATCACTATTGATAACATCACTAAAGAAAAATAAAAATTTTTAAGAAAAAAATAAAAACCGACTTCAAAAAATTAAATGCAACAAATAAAATACACTAAAAGGTATAAAATAATTATTATCTTATTTAGTTACAACTAAACGACGAAATATTAACACGAAATTACTTTTTGAATTCGGTACCAAACAAACTATACCTATAAGCGAGCATATCCTCCAAACGTACTAAGTAAGATCCGTCGAGTGCGATTCATAAAAGGTATATGTTTGGCACCGACTTCAAAAAGTAATTTCGTGTTAATATTTCGTCGTTTAGTTGTAACTATACCTTTTAGTGTATTTTATTTGTTGCATTTAATTTTTTGAAGTCGGTTTTTATTTTTTTCTTAAAAATTTTTATTACATATAATTAAATTTTGAAATAATTCATCATAAAGAGAAAACTTCATAAACCTCTTCTCACTTTAATTAAATAAATTCTTGAGTGTTTATTCTAATAAATACAACTCCAACTGAACTTCAAATAAGTAACTAGATTCCTAAAGATTTTTATTCTAATAAATACAACTCCAACTGAACTTCAAATAAGTAACTAGATTCCTAAAGATTTTTATTCTAATAAATACAACTCCAACTGAACTTCAAATAAGTAACTAGATTCCTAAAGATTTTTATTCTAATAAATACAACTCCAACTGAACTTCAAATAAGTAACTAGATTCCTAAAGATTTTTATTCTAATAAATACAACTCCAACTGAACTTCAAATAAGTAACTAGATTCCTAAAGATTTTTATTCTAATAAATACAACTCCAACTGAACTTCAAATAAGTAACTAGATTCCTAAAGATTTTCATTGATAAATTAAGAATTTCCTCGAAACCTTTGGAAATTTAATAAACGTTCGATAGATAATTTATAATAGAGGTTATTATGTTTGGTATGATTTCTTCTCAAATCACTTTTTAATCCCTAAAACTAAGCATTATTGTAATATATATAAACAAATTATTTAATAATTTAGAAAGATTAAATTTAATTCATCTTAATACATAATCTGATAATTCTAGTGTGTGTTTTAAATTTTTTAATATCTTTTAATTTTATTTCCATTACGGAAAAATTGCAATTCAAGATTTTTACACATCTAAAAAAGTGATTTTTATTAAATGTCTATCGGTCTTTGTAAGTGTGTTTATAAGGAAAATGTTAGACCGTTGAATCATAAATTATGAAATATTAAATTAAGAATTTTTGACTAATTCACTAAAAGGGGGACGTCTCTTGATTTTCAAAATATATTTTTTAACTACTTAATCACTAGCTTTTCTAGTATCTTTGAAATTTCTCAATAATATCTCTAACGATTTTGATACAATAATTTGAGTAAACATATGATAAGGTCTCACCTGTTACAAAAACCTATTTATTTATTTATTTAAATAATTTTACGGACTAGTAGTCCACTTACAAAAATTTCAAACATGGTAGTTGTTTCACCATATGGTTTTCTTAGGAATTTTTTGAAATTTAGACAGATTATTATTTAAATACTTCTGCATCGATTGGTGTAAAACGAAATTTATGAGCAATAATTCCGGAGATATTTCCAAAGATAGAGTTTTTCAAACATTTATACATTGCACTATATGGGATATCGGAAAGTTTACATACATATTTAATTATAATTAAGAAACTTTTCTTACCAATGTTAAAAAAAACTAAACTAACATTAAACAACTAATACATTTTTTAAGAAAATTTTAATTCATAGTTACAACACAGTTTCTGAAATAATAATGAAAAATTTACACTAAAAACAAGCTGGCAACAACGCATGTATTTAACCTAAAAAGTGGGTTAACTTTAGTACTTTTTTGACGTTTTTTCGCTTCAGCCATTGTCGCAACAGCTTTTAATCGTTTATTAAGAACTTTTTGTCTAATAAATCGACCTTTATAATGTATTTTATCTGTCATTTCTTTGATAAAAATATTCAAGCTTGGACAATGTTGCCAGATTTCTCAAACGAACACAGGATTGGCTAGTAGTGGTACATAAACAGCAAAAAGTTTTGGGCTTATGAATCCTTATTGTCTGTTCTATATACTCTAGCATTAACTTTTTGCTAGTATTGTCCCGAAACAATTACCTTAAGGGAAATTTATTAGATAAAACAAATAAGATTATAAAATCTTCCAAAATGTATTCTGAACTTTGAAATTGTTCCTTGTTAGGTATCCTATTTTTGTTTCTTATTTGGATCATTTTAATCTTAATTTTCTTTTTATTTATTATTTAAACTTGAATTTTTCCAATTCTTTAGGGCGGGGAAGAGAAAATAAAGAGAACGAGAAAAATCTTGAAGATGGCTTGGGCGGTGGAGGCGGCGGCGGCGGCGGCGGAGGATACAATCGTCGCGGTCGACCCATGAACGGTCCAATGCGGGGCAGAGGAGGTCGCGGGGGAGGTCGGTTAGGCCCTCGAACGTTCCAATCACAAAGTGGAGGTGGACATAGCGGTGGTTCAGGTGGAGGTGGCCGCACATTTTCAAGGCCAATTGAGACATGGAATTCAGCTGAACAGGAACATACTGACTCTATCAAAATGGGTAAATTTTATTGAAAATTTTAAAATTATATTATTAATGTTTATTATTAACCATTATAATATTTTCTTTTTGAACCTATATAACTCTCATAATTTTTATTTTTGATTTCTTTATTTTTTTTTAAATTATTCTTTTAAAAATTAAATAATTTATTGGGAGGGTTTTTTACGGGGAAAAACTATGCTGAATGGCTTTCAAGTGATGATAAATATAACTAGAATTCCTCAGTCATCGATTTTTTCTTATCGAAATCAGGGTTGGCATATAACATTTTTGAAAAAATGAATGATTTTTATATTGAACATGTTTTAATTGTTTTAAAAATATTTTAAACAGTTGGGGAAAAAAACATTAGGTTAAAACTAGGATTTTCTTTCCGAGAATAGCGTAGTTGTCGATTTTCAAGAGGAAATTAATGAAGGTGTCATCGGCCTAATACAAATAAACATATATATGTTGCAGTAAAAACTAGAGTTTACTGATGTTGGTTGAGTTTGGTTCAAAGGTCTAGAATCTTCATTTTTGGCCTTCCACCTCATTTCGTGTGTTTATTTTCAAAATTTTTAAAACGAAAATGTCAAAAATTACATCCTCTACAACTTTTCTTCTAATTTTTGACATTTTTGTTTAAAAAATTTTGAAAATAAATACACGAAATGAGGCGGAAGATCAAAAATGAAGATTCTAGCTAGACCTTTGATCCAAACCTCATCCAACATCATCAATAAGCTCTAGTTGCCATAAAGGTGTTTTAATAAACGCGTTTTTACTAAAAACGGGTTTTTACTGCAACATATATATTAATTTATATATAGGAAATGTTTATTTATATCAAACAGGGGATACCCTCATCGATTTCTCTTAAAAGTTGTTTAACAAGTGTTAAACACAAAGTAAAGCAGTCCACCATCTATAGTCTGTTATTGGACATTTCCTTGTTTGTAAGGGCAACGCAATTGCAGAAACTTAGAATACTGAGAAATTATCACCGGGGATTCCCAAGTTATAGATGTGCTTTTGTGTCGAATTTTAATTTTTACTTTTACTTTTCTGTGCATAGATATACTCGAAACTTTAGTAAAATTTAATAATCAGAAAATAATGATTTACATGCGACAAAATGAAATATGTTTAAGGAGACAATAAAAGAGTGTGTCTTCTGCTGGAATTATAAATTTTATTTATAACGAGACTATAGTTTCGAGAGCTTTGCCCTCTTCATCAGTCTTTTACAATTGATTCACAGGAATTTATAGTCACACTCTTTTATTGTCTTTAATATATAAAAATTCTGCTACTCTCGGCAAAAAACTCAATTTAAATGAAATATTGTTTCATTTTACAAAAATTAAAGATATGGACTTGCTATTACATGTTAAAGTAGATAAAAATTTGTTTAATATTAAAAACATGTTTTAAATAACAAAATTGTTTAAATTTTTAAAACATTATCAATGTTTTAAACATACCAACCCTCGATCGAAATGCATGACTCTAGAACCTTGCTACATTTATCAACACATAAAAACAATTCTCATTGATTTATCAATTATTCTTTGATATATTAATGAGACAAATTATAAAAATTTACATAAAAACGAGTTCAGAAGGGGTAGAAACTTCGTGAAAATACTAAAAATTTTAATTTACTAATTTCACCATGAATAATCTAACCCTAAAAACGTACCAGCTCTTCAATCTGACCACCAAAGCCTCAGAGTAAAAAAAAATTAAATTACTTAAATACTTCTCGAATGAATCTTTATTCTGACATGAATATTTTTCTTCCTTTAGAACACTGGAATAACGAAGAGTATACAGGCTCTCTTGCTGATACTAAAGTTTTCACAGCCAGTGCTCATGTCGTTGATCAATCTGTTTCAACTTCAGCCGGCGTAGGCACAGGGACAGACATTGTTCAACCAGGAGACTTGGATACTTCTTCTCAACCACCACTAGCTTCGAGTGTTCCAGTTCCAGCTCCATCTCAGAGTCATGTATCGCAGGTAACAAACATTTTATATAATCTAGAATTGAAACAGAAAAATAAATTAATAATTACATCTTGTTTTCTCGGAATATTGAATTTACTCTAAAATTTTCATGTTTTTTTTTTCTATTTATTCGTGTTAAGGTAGTTGTTCCGCCAAATGGGTTTTCTTAGGAATTTAGAAAGATTATTATTTAAATACTTCTACATCGATTGGTGGCAAAACGAAATTTATGAACAAGATAGTTTTAGAGATATTAAATTTCAAAAATAGTTTTTCAGACTTATACATTGCACTATACGGGATATCGGAAAATTTACATACATATTTAATTATAATTAAGAAACCTTTTTTTACCATTTTTATGAAAAAACTAAACCAACATTAAATAATAACCAATACATATTTTAAGACAATTTTGATTCATAGTTACAACACAGTTTCTGAGATAATAATGAAAAATGTTTAAAAAAATTTACACTAAAAACAATTTGGCAACAGAGCATTTATTTAACCAGCGAAAGATGTATAAAGTGCGCATGCGCTAGATTTTTCGAAATTATAATTTTCATAAGGTGTAACGTAGGCGTTGATTACATTTGTTAAAAAATAACAAAACGATTTTTATAGAAATAAATCGACCTTTAAAATGTATTTATTTTATTTGTCATTTTAATATAAAAATATTCAATCTCTTACAATGGTGCCAGATTTGTCAAACGAGCACGGGGTTGGCTAGAATCGGTACATAAACAGCAAAAAGTTTTGGGCTTATGAATTATGAATCCTTATTGTCTGTTCTATATACTCTAGTATTAACTTTTTGCTAGTATTGTCGCGAAACAACTACCTTAAGAATTGTCAAAAATATTTTCAATTTACCTATTGACCAAAATCACGATATGGGTCACATACTTTCAAAATATATAGAAATAATAATTCAATAATGTAAATTCACCCTTAAACGTCTAATGCTAACCGCATAGGGCCAGTTGTATGTCGGTGTAAAAGTAAAACCTTAGAATTCACATTGTGCCCGGCCGGATGACCAATCAGATGACACCCACTTTCATCTGATTGGCCATCCCGCCGGGCACAAGGTGAATTCGAAGGTTTTACCCTTTGTCAACTTTTACAAAGACTTTACCAACCGACATACAACTGGCCCTTAGGGTGCTCGTTAACGGGGTTTAAAAAATTATTATGGTAAAAATTGTTGTTGAACGCCTTTAATGATTGCTGATTGTTACCATTCAATTCCGATACCCATGATAATCTTAAGACTGCCTGTATTTCCAAATCGAAAAACAGATTAGATTTCGGGGTTTTTAAAACTAACCTCCTGTTCAAAATCAGAAAATAATTGATTGTTTTATAGGGAGCTTTCAAACGGTTGAAGTTAATAAAATCAAATTTGGCACTTTTAATTAATAAAATTAATCTTTGTGCCAAATTTGAGCTTTCTAGTTCAAACATTTCGTTGATTAAAAAAATGGCCAAATTACTAAAATTTACGGAAAACATACCAAGTTTGGAAATTTTTTTCACTTTTTCTAATTAATTTATATTTTTATAATTGAAACATTTTCACTCACAAATTCCACCATTATCAGCAATTACAACAATTAACAAACTATATATATACAAACAAAAATTAAAATTGTATTTAATTTAAATCTGCCTATCCATCTTGCTCCCACTACAATTAACTTCTTGATCTACTCATTGAAACTAAAATTTATTATTGTACTACTTCACAAAATAAAAATAAAAATATTACAATCTAAAAAGTGAAAAATACAAAATTATATAAATTGACATCTTCTCTCCAAATTATATATATAAACAATTTTATTTATTGATGATGCCATATATGACAAAAATTTCAATTTTGATTATATTTAAATTAAAAACAATATAGAATTATTAGTATTTATTTTTCTGTTTCATCACTAAAATATCATTTAATATATATCAAATCATTATATTTTAGAATTATTATTTTTACTCAGCAATATTTTTGTCTTTTTTAGGGTTGGTATCAAAACTCTGGCTCCGGTCCTACTCCTCTTAATGCGGCACAAACTGAGTACCTGACCCAACTTACACAACAATCAGAAACGTATAAATCAGCAGCTTCAGCCGCTGTAGTAGCTGTTGCTCCACCAACACCTGTCGTACCCTCAAATCAAGTACAATCACAATCTTCAACTGTCCCAGTAACTCAGACTGCACCCTCATTAGTGCAATCTGCAGTCCAAACTGCACCTTCATCAGCTACTGGATATTCCACTGGCTTTCAAACAACAACTCCATCTTCTGCTTATGCATCATCTGGTAAATATAAATAAATTTTAATTCCTTTCCTTATAAATAGAGACTGGATTTCTATGCAATTGCATATTTTGTTTGCCGACACATACGACCCAGGGTATCAATAATCTATCCGAATCATGCATCTAGGACAGGGGTCGGCAACCTTTTGAGACGGAAGAGCCTTAAGTTACAATGTACAAAATTTCCCAGTTTTTAAAGAGCCACTAACATTTTTGTTTCAATATTATGGTATTTGATTAGGATTAGGTATATAAATTTGATTTTTGATTTAAAATAAATAGCTTTAAATATGTTATTCATATAAAAACATACAAATGTTTAGCACAAAACATATTAAAGTATTTTAGCTAGCTCTGCTAGAATAATAAAATTAGTAAACAAATTAATATAACTATAATTAACGCCAACCTAATCGCCTAAATGCCATCCTGAAATGAAGGTAACCGAGCCGAACTGAATTTATCTTGAGACCGAACCTTACAATGTTTGTTTGGAAACCCATTTTTTTATCTAATCGAACCGAGATCATAAACCGAACCTGTTCAAGTTGTTTTTTGACATTGGGCAGCTGATCTTCGTTTTAGCCTAAAATAATAAAATTATTAATTATTATTATTGTTAGGGCTCTCGTGAGGTGAGTGCTGTGTGGTGCTTTGTGCGCCCCCCATCAAGTCGATGGGGTCCTAACAATCTGTTGAGTGCAGGTTGTAGGTTGCGTGCTCAATTAGGGTGTGTGCAGGGGAGGGGCTGCTGGTTGGCATTTGGCCCCTCCAGATTCGCGTGTCCGAATCCGTTCGCTTCCCCAGTCGAATCGAGTCGCTTTAATTATAGCATGGGTGATAATATCTCACTCATGCAAAAACGACGCAACGATCCGACTGAGTCATCTAGCGGCCGTGTCTCAAGGCTCGTCGCCATGAGCAAGAACGGGCCGCTACAATTATTATCATTTCCGTCCATAATTTGTATTAATTTGAAAGTTTATATTAGGAAAAT
The DNA here is from genome assembly GCA_024734495.1 of Forficula auricularia. Taxonomy (NCBI): domain Eukaryota; kingdom Metazoa; phylum Arthropoda; class Insecta; order Dermaptera; family Forficulidae; genus Forficula; species Forficula auricularia. The sequence continues at coordinate 11,154,120 of JALMQS010000064.1, forward strand.
AAGGACAAGTTTTTATGTGTGACATTTATATTTATCAACCAACGTTCCGTCGTCTTTGCCGACTTCTTCAGGGCTTAAAAAAACTTGTACTTATTTTCCTAATATAAACTTTCAAAATAATTATTAATATTTGCTCATGGAATTGGAGAGCCGCATGCGGCTCCCGAGACGCAGGTTGCCGGCCCTTGATCTAGGATACTGTGGATTAAATTTTATACTGCATATTTGAGTAATATTCCATAAAATTGCATATTTAAAGAATATTGAAAAAAATTGCATATTTAAAGAATATTGAAAAAAATTGCATATTTTAAGGATTTTTTGTCAAATATTGCCTATTTCGCCCCAAATACAGATATTTTTAAAAGTAAATTTTCGGAGAAAGAATTAAAAAAAATTAAGAAATATATATATATATATTTAAAGTTCCTTTAAATTTGCCCCCATTACATCTGAGGATGTGGAGCGCTCCTTTTCATTCTATAAATCAATTTTAAGTGACCGTAGACATATATTTTTCGAGAAAAATAAAAATTTACCTTTTCATTTGAACACTCCTCGTATTTATTATTTTGATTTTATTCAAGAGCACCTATTATTTCGTTATAGATTTTTTAATATATTAAATATAATGAGAATTTTGTGAAATTTTTTACTCAATAAAAGCACATATTTGACACTTGGTGTCTATAGCTTACTTTATCATTTTATTTCTTTCATAGCACTCCTTCAAATATATAGTCTTTTAGTCTTCAATTTTAATTTTTTAGTGCATAAAAAAATTTATTTTGCCAATTTTTACTACATATATTTCAACGTACTCTCCATATTACAGCCTTTTTAACTGCAAATTTTGACAGTTTTTACTGCATAAAAATTCGGTCTCTACTTATAAATAATCTCAATCTTGAGACATTGGCTGACTTGGAAAGATTTACCATGTTTTAAATAAAATTATTATCTATTTACAACATGATGTCTAAAAAAAGCTTCGAAATTCTACATTTTTAGTATTAATATTATAAGCAATTCAACATTTAATTTTGAGAATTTATATAAGATTATTAATATTGGGATGCATGTCAGCGTGTAAGACCTTATATATGTCGCCCTTTTGAGAAAATAGGTTGTTTGTGAAAAATCTAAATTCAAAATGGCGCCGATTGCGAAAACTTTTATAATTTCTCAATTAGAATGATGCAAAAGGGCGAACTAAGACTAAACCCGAGGGGTGAACCGCGACCTAAAATCGTGTACACCTACTTCCACTTTCATTTCCAAGTAAAAGACAATAGATTATTTAATTAATTCCAAAGTAATTCCAAATAATTCCAATCGCGGTTCACCCCTCGACTAAACCTATCAGTCGGCTTTGGCCGTTCTGCAATAAGCTTAACGATACGTCTAATCTTTTGCTTAAAGGCTCAAATTGCTAGCCTGTATGTGTAAAACCCGTCATAAATAGCCCATTTACTGTAATATAGTTTTAGAAAGATCACTAGAAAAGAAAATTCAAATGCATTATTCAAAATCAAATTTTATTTTATACAATTAAGAACAACGTTTGAAAATAAAACAGTATTATAAAAAAATAAATTTCAAGTCGAACTTTGTAATATTACAGCTTACGGGCAACTTATGTTATGCTTTATCCAAACAGGCTAGACCTATCGATAACAGAACATGTAATGTCGACTGATAAGGCTAATCTTAATTCGCCTTTATGCAAAAAGTCCAGATACAGGCTAATTTCTCAAGAGGGCTGAAACCTATATCTGAGGAGTGTAGTTTATTGTTTTGACCAAAGCTAAAACAATTTATTTTATTTAAAGAAAATAAACCAATTTAGATTAATTTGATAGGTTTTATAAAGTATTGAAGTAAATTCAAGATTGAATAAAATAAAATTTTCGTTATAAACAATAAGATTAATAAGAATTATTTATTTAAATTACTCATTTTGTTCTAGGATACCCTGCTTCCTATTCGGCGACTTCATCTTATGGGACACATACTCATATTCTTGGCGATGGGTCTGGAAATGTTGATTCTTCTTCGGCGTCTTCCGCCGTCCAAATGCCACCTCAAAGGGTCAAGACTCTTAGGGCTCGTGTCCCTCCACCTTCTAAAGTAAGTTATTAACATTTTCTCTTTAAGGTAGTTGTTTCACCATATGGGTTTTCTTAGGATTTTTTTGAAATTTAGGTAGATTATTATTTAAATACTTCTGCTGCATCGATTGGTGGCAAAATGAAATTTATGAACAATATAGTTCCTGAGATATTAAATTCCAAAGGAAAAGTTTTTCAGACTCTTATATATTGCACTATACGGATATCGGAAAGTTTACATACATATTTAATTATAATTAAGAAACTCTTCTTACCAATGTTATAAAAAACTAAACCAACATTAAAAAATAACTAATACATTTTTTAAAAAAAATTAATTCATAGTTACAACACAATTTCTCAGATAATAATGAAAAATGTTTAATGAAATATTTACACTAAAAACAAGCTGTCAACAACGCCTGTATTTAACTTAAAAAGTGGGTTAACTTTAGTACTTTTTTGACGTTTTTTCGCTTCAGCCATTGTCGCAATAGCTTTCAATTGCTTATTAAGAACTTTTTGTTTTATAAATCGACCTTTATAATGTATTTTATCTGTCATTTCTATGATAAAAATATTCAAGCTCTGACAATGTTGCCAGATTTGTCAAACGAGCACGGGATTGGCTAGTAGTGGTACATAAACAGCAACAAGTTTTGGGTTTATGAATTATGAATACTTATTGTCTGTTCTATATACTCTAGCATTACCTTTTTACTAGTATTATATTATCGCGAAACAACTAGCTTATTTTTTTAGAGATTTAATTTAAGGTATTTGTTAATTTTATGATTTTTTTAGTTTATCATATCGTTTATATACATGTATATATTTTATAGATATATTCAGGGTGTCCAAGTATGGAATAAAAGGTCGACAACTGTACATTTTATCTTGAGAATCGAAAAATTCTTACAAATGCAACTATTTCTCAAACAATTTTGTTCTGTTTTAGATATATAAAAAATGTATTTGTTACTTCTATCGATCCATTAATCTTTCTCATAACTAAGACACTTTATATATAAGAGTTCTCCAAGGCGTAGTTAATAAAATGTTATCAATTATATTACTTATTTTTAATTTTAAGTAATCCGTGGGCTAGTTGGAAAGCCGCTCTTCGAGTAAAGGAGAGAGACACGGGTTCGAGTCCCGCCGGATGCTCAATTTATTTTTCCTTTTCAAAAAAAAAAACATAAAAAAATAATAAAACCACTGCTAAAGCTGCAGCGCGCAAGATTAAATTAAATCTTTATTTTTAAATTAATTACAATTAACTCTATAATTAAAAAAAATGCAATTTATTTAAGAAAATTATTTAAGAATCTAAATTTTATGCCCCAACTTGGTCATTTCCAAAGCCTCGTTGAAGATAAACTTAAAAATATATGTAGTTTGACTTGTCCATAAACATTAGAAAATTAAACCAAAATATCCTATTGTATTTTATATTCATTTATTTTTTATTTTATTTTTCAGATTCCAGCTACAGCCGTAGAAATGCCTGGGGATGCCATTAATAGCTCTATTGGCTATTTGGATGTTCAATTTGGTGACTTGGAATTTGGCTCAGATAGTGGGGGCCACTTTGATGGTGTTGGTGAGCCCGTTCTAAGCTCAACAGCCTCTCAAAGCCAACAACCACAACAACAATCTGTAACTTCATCAACAGTACAACAGCAGCAAGTACAAGTTCAGCCGCAACAGCAGCAGCAACAAGTACAAGCTACCCAAGTATCTGCCACATCGGCGACTGTTTCCGCAACAGGCTCTAGTAAATACCCTGGTCTTGACCAGATGCCGTCACCTCGTCCGTCCGTGCCGCCTGTTTCCGCAGCTGATGTTTCTGGATTGGATGCATTTGCAGCTGTTGCAGCTGCGGCCGCAGCAACATCAAATGCACAGAAAACCCAGAATACTCTCACGACAGCATTAGGTGCACAGAAAGTAAGTAACATCTCTTCATTTAAAAAGCGCTCTCTAGCGACTACGCTTAGCAAACTCTTAGTTCTTAAGAGCTATCCAAAGATCATAGAACATTCAAAGCCTTTGTCATAGATTTTACTCTTGATAATGTCACCAAAATTTGCCCCGAAAATAGCGGTTTCCGCCATTTATTGCCCAATGGTTTTGCCTTTGTCTCGCCAGAGAGCTCTGTAACTCGTATAAAAAACTTTTTTTTGGGGTTCGAATCCCGACTAGGCCAATGTCTCGTTGAAGATAAACTTGAAAATGTAGTTTGACTTCTCCATAAACATTGGAAAATTAAATTCAAGTATATCTTACTGGTTAGCATAATAATTGCTCTGCCAGTCCGGAAACGCTTGGGATAATTCATTTTATTTATATATATATTTTTTTAATTAAATTTATTTATTTTTTAAAAATGGAGGTTTAGTCAAAGAAATAAATCTGGATAATAATATATCTTCAGGCTAACGAATAGCTTGAAATAATAATATTAATAATTATTTCAATTTATATTATTTATAAAGTATTTTTATATTTTTTAAAAGTTAGATAAACTTTTTTTTCACTAATATTTCATCATTCCAATTTATAGTTCCCAATTTTTTCTCAGTTTGATACCACAACATCGACGAGTAATCTTGGAAACAACACGATACCGACATCAGCTACAAGCGGCGGTAGCGGACCAGGAAGTGGCACCGTGTCGGTCAACCCAGCGTCAGGAAACACTGGTACAGGAAGCGGGAGCGGGAACAGTGGGGCTGGAGCAAGTAGTTCGCAAACCGTCAACACGACCAGTACTAAAGTGACAAGTTCGACAGGAGTGCCTCCTATTCTCGGCACCCATCAGTACATCATGGGCCAGGGTGGAATGCCCTATTTCCAGCAGCCTAAGTTCTCCTACGAGGAAATGGAGATTATCTCACAGCAACGGCTACCTCACATGGTACGTACCTTCAGTCGAGATCTTTTTTCTTTTCGCTTTAAACCATCTGATGGGTATAGTATTATGAACTCAATCCAAATTGGAGAAGTATAATGCATATGTATTATTTCAAGCGCTTTCATTTAGAGTGCACCTAATCAATAGGATTATTTATCATATAAGAATAATTTTATCCAAGTAAACATTTATACCATGCGTTAATCTTTTTTTACTGAACATTGGGTTTCCCTATGCTCAATTTTAAGGTAGTTCTTTCACAAATGCAAGAAGTCTTCGAAACTCGGAATATAAGTAATTAAAAGCATAATAAACACACTGTTAAAATTTGAAGACGATTTACCACACCAAACATGAAATAATTGAAATTAAAAATGAAATTTTTACATATGGTAGATTGGGAAAGGGTGGGAAAATGATCATTATTTTATTTTTTTCATTGAAGGACTTTCACCATCTTGATGAAAAACTAATATTTGTTAGAATATTATATTCGGAGTAACTTAAAAAAAAAAAAATTGAAATTATTTACCTCGTAGTTTTTATAAAAAATAAAAAAAAAACATATTTGGACGATTATTTTTCGTGGAGGGGATATAATATTATTATATCAATGGCTTGGAAACGATCCATTCATAAAGAGAATATAGTAGTGTAAAAAGTACAGTCACGTTAAAAAAAACATAACCTAAAATTTTTTGAACCGTTCATATTTATAGAGAGACTAAAACTTTTTGTGTGGTTTGTCGCGAAAGAACCTCCTTAAAAAACTTGGTAAATGGTACTAGAAAACAAACAAAACAAAAAAGACAAACATATTTACTTTATTGGACTTAAAATTAATTAACATCCCCTACAACACACTTTTATCATCGTTTATAAAGCAAAGGCCTCTTTCGGTGTCACACATTCTTGGATGGACGACATTCCTGCAAATGGTGCACTTTTCATAACTCACTTAAGCCGGGAAACAGAAAGACAGACGTTTCGGCTTTAAACCACATAGTTAACACATTTTAATGAGATAAACTCATAAATTGTGGAATCGTTTTCAAGTGAAGGAAGAAGTCTATTAATGAACTGAGAAGAGAGAGCGAGATAAATCGCCTTGCATTTGTTGAGTTTATCTCATTAAAATTTGCTATGTCTCTTCAGCCGGAACTTATTTTTTGATAAATAATTAAACCACAAATAATCAAATCCTCAAAGTGAAAGAGCTCCCCAAGCGTTAGATTATATCGCGAATAGGTATTCCGGCATAAACCAAGAATTCATGCACACAGATCGTACAGTACGCAGGTCGCGTTACCATTAAGCAATATCTGCTATCCAGTCCTGTACAACCTTGACCGAACACGCTGGAGGCGTTGTAGCAACCTTTTGTTTCTTGGAATATGGCGTTCATGATGACATGGCATCCATGAAAGAGAAAAAAATGTCATTTGAGGTACTGAGGAAGTAATCACTAAGACATGGTTTACACATTTATATCATTTTTTCCAGTCTGAAATTGTGACATTGATCGTTTGATTAAATCATCCGTTATAGTATGATTTTTTTCATTTAGTAATAAAGAGATTTTACTAATCTCAAGAGTACGTCTTAATTTCATTAAAAATAATTAACGTATTTGTTAGATAAGAATCTACCATATTTAGCTATTTTCCAAAATTAAACAAAACCAGATTGACTTTTGAGCGACTCATATAGTATACAATATATAATTAATTAATATTTACATGTAAAATCACCCCTTAATACCTATTGTCAATCGCTTGGGGCATTACTTAACGGAAAAAAAACTTGTAAACCTATTCTTATGTGTTTTTGTTCCACGTTAACTAGCACCCCCGATTTTCGCCAATACTCATCCCAATATGAAATAAATTAATTTAATAAAATCGACTCTCTCATCTTTTCCACAGAATGCGACACAACACCAACAGCCTTTAATCTACCCCACTGCAGCTCTTCCTCCTGGCTATGCGTATTTCTATGACGCTGGTATGGTACCTACTGGGGGCTTCCAGTACTGGACTCCAGCAATATACCCGGTACATTGGACTTCTTCTTCATCTGAGAACAATTGAATCAAGAAAAACATTGAATGGATATCTAAAATTACTTTTGACAACTCGATACAAGTTGTTATAACATTTCGACATTATTCCTTAAATTATTTAACTTATATGTAAAATTAAAATTTTATTTTAAAATAAATTTATTTATATAACATTTTCATTGATTTATTTTAATTTTATCAACTCTTTAAATCTGGCCCGGGACCATGGCCTGTCCCTTTGATCCAGCTTCTTGGAGGCCAGAATAAAAGTTCATAGAGTAGTTAGTTACCTAAACCGTGTTAATTGAACCACCCAGAGTGGGTACCGGGCATTGTCTATCTCCTGATTAAGCTCAAAACAGAGTAAAACAAAAAAATTTGGTTTCGATATTCACAGTAGTTTTTGAGCTAGCTCGTCCACAAAATTTGGTAACGCACAGACAGACTAACTAACTGACAGAATAACAACCACACTAACAGACATTTTGACCATTATTATCTTGAAAAATATAATTTTTTCGATGTTCACTTATTAGGGCTTTTTTGTAGACCGAATTGCTATGGTTTCGCCCAATTTTTTTAAATCAAAATAGTTTCAGCCGTTTTTGAGATATTTCGAAAAAAGAAGAAAAGAAAAACACTTTTTTCATTCACGAAAAAAGAAGAAAAGAAAAACACTTTTTTCATGTACGATTATAATACTTTACCCTGTATGGTAAAGTAAAAAAATTAATTCCACCAAGTGCGAGTCCGACCGCATACTGACTTAAACTCCTAAAATAGTTGAGATAGCGAATCCCTTTTTATTGTCTTTTATAAGAAGTGAATAAGTGAATTTTTTTTTATAATTTTAAGTTTCGCCATTCAATACACCAACTGGTACAAAAATAACCTAAATTAATTTTATGAGTTTTCGATTAGTTTTGTAAAAAGGTGATAGTTAAATTAAAATATGCCTCTCACAATTATACTAAATTTTAATTTTAACAAAATTAATATCTAATTTCTTAAAATTATGATAGAGATTTTACCTTATGGAATCGAAAATATATAAATATAAGATAGTCAATTTTGTGTTGGAAAATATATTTAAATTTACCCAAGTTTTTGAGATAGGAAATTTTTAATTAGAGTTAATTACTGTCTAAAAAGTCTATTAAGTATTAGTTGAAAAGTTTTTGTTTTGCCGAGAGTAGCAGAGTTGTTGATTCACAAAGAGAAACAAAGAGGTTGTCCTCTGCTTGATGCAAATAAACATATACACATATATATCAAGATGATATATCTGTATATATATATTATTTATTTGTTTGAGACTATAGTTTCGAAGACTTGGTCTTCATCATCAGTCTTTCTTCAATTATAAATGTTTTTCATGGAGTCAATATCATATGGATATTGAAAACTTGGTGTTCCTTCGTCACTGGAATGCTAGAAACTAAGTATTAGTTGAATAAAATATTTACATTCTAATCTCCCAAGAGGAAACATGAAAAAAACATTATATTTTTCAAAATTTTCAATGTATAAATCTTAATTTGAATGTAACTAAATACTGAATCAATATATATGTGGAGAGGCGCCGACACCCGTTTCGGGTATGGCACTCGAAGAAGAAGAAATACTGAAATATTTGTGATATACTGACGATGAAGGCAATGCCTTCGAAACTATAGTCTCTAGAAATAATTAAAAATTATTTTATTTAAAAACAGAAGACTCCATCTCATTTTATTTTTTAACCTAAAAAAAAAAAGTATTAAGTAATTTGTAAATACATATACTCAATTAAATATTAATTTTGAATTCTAGCTTAAAATTAGAATTAATTTTTGAACTAATAAAGAAAACCCAATTTCATGATCTTATAATTTAGTACGTGTACAAAATAAATAAAATAGAAATTCAGAAACACATTTAAATTATAGTAAATGCTAGAACAAATCGCCATTTACGCCTTAAGCTTAACAATATTCTAATTGTACAAATTTTATTAGCTAATTCTAAATATTTCGAGGATATATATGTAGTACTTCTTCATCATTGAAATCTGCTACACCAATAGGTCATTTTTCAATAGAATACAATAAGAATTTATTATCATTGAAAAATCATATACAAAATTGTTTACCTTCACAGAAATAGCCACATATAAACGAAATCCAATTAAAAAAAAAAAATAAAAAAATGTGAATGCTTTCTTTGATAATAAATTCTGATTGTATTCTATTGAATGTTGACATATTGGTGACATGAGGGTTTTCTACTGATGAATATATATATATATATATATATATATATTTGTGGGATCCAGACAAGCCAACTTGCCCTGGTCCTACACACCATGACACCGCCCTGATTCCAGCCACCTCGCGCTTCCGTCAAGTCCGAGCAGGAGCTTAGCAGATCTTCACAGCCATTTCATTGCCAAGTTTCAGTAGCATTTCCACGCAGCCCCCCAAGTAAGCAAGCAATCCCCCAGTGGCTCCACCACCCCAATTGCTGCTCCCCCACCACCGCTCAAGCTGCGCGCGCCACTACCGCCCGCAGCGCCACCCTGAAAGTCTGTTACCACTCGAGAGCGGCGACGGCCAGCTGCTCCCGGATTGGCCATATTAACAGATGCGCTGATTGGCTGTTCCAAGGACCTATCGTCAGAAGCCCTAGATGTCAACTCAACGCCTATAAAGATCGCCTCCCAAGTTGAAGACAGGCAGTTACTATTAACCATCCGACAAGAACAGTTCATTAAGTATATGTTTACAGAAGATTTAACCAGCAAGTTTCAAGAAGTATTTTTCTACTCAAGATACACGAACATCTCCAGTTTTATTTCTACATTTATAAAGCATTTTGTTATATTATTATTGAAAAGCATCGAATAAACCATTATTATTGAAAATACTTGAGTCTTTCTTCACCTGGTTTAAGCCACCTAGAATAATCCCTACATATATATTGAAGGAGACAATAAAAGAGTGTGTCTTCATAAATTAATTCCTGTGAATATATTGTAATAGACTGATGAAGAGGGCAAAGCCCTCGAAACTATAATCTCGTTATAAATAAGTGACCCTCTGATTATGTATACAAAATTTGGTTGAGTTTGGTAAATGGCAAAGATTTTCATTTTTTTGACCCCCCGCCCCCCCCCCATTTCGGGCAGTTAGTTTTTTAATTTTTAGACTTCTTGGGACCCTCTGATTATGTATACAAAATTTGGTTGAGTTTGGTAAATGGCAAAGATTTTCATTTTTTTGACCCCCCCCCCCCCCCATTTCGGGCAGTTAGTTTTTTAATTTTTAGACTTCTTGGGACCCTCTGATTATGTATACAAAATTTGGTTGAGTTTGGTAAATGGCAAAGATTTTCATTTTTTGACCCTCCGCCCCCCCCCCCATTTCGGGCAGTTAGTTTTTTAATTTTTAGACTTCTTGGGACCCTCTGATTATGTATACAAAATTTGGTTGAGTTTGGTAAATGGCAAAGATTTTCATTTTTTGACCCTCCGCCCCCCCCCCCTTTCGGGAGGTTAGTTTTTGAATTTTTAGACTTCTTGGGACCCACTGATTATGTGTACAAAATTTGGTTGAGTTTGCTCAAACGACCTAGATTTTTAATTTTTAACCCCCCTCCACTCCCCTTAATTTTGGGTCGATATGCACCAAAATCTAATCAGCTCTTAATCTCAATGGACCAAAACTACGTGTGAAATTTCATTTTGATATTCACACTAGTTTTGGTAACTAACTAACAGACATTTTGACAAAACAATTATTATCTCGAAAAATATAATTTTTTCGATGTTCACTTATTAGAGCTTTTTTGTAGACCGAAATGCCATGGTTTAGCTTAATTTTTTTAATTGAAATAGTTTCAGCCGTTTTTTAGATATTTTGAAAAAAACACTTTTTTCATGCACGATTACAATACTTGACCATACCCTGTATGGTAAAGTAAAGATATAATTTTTTCGATGTTCACTTATTAGGGCTTTTTTGTAGACCAAAAAGCCCATGGTTTGCTCAATTTTTTTAATCAAAATAGTTTCAGCCTTTTTTTGAAAGTTTAGGAAATTTTATTGACTTGAACTTTTCTTTGATCCACTTTTTTGATAAAACTCTTAGATTTATTGATATCCTACATTTTCCGGACAGGATATGATCCGAATCTTCAAAAGCGTCATGTAAAATACTGGATATCTATATTATGGTAACCCTTATTTTTCGATGTTTTAATTTCAATTACCGCAACCCGTATTTTTTTTCCTAATGATGTTCCGCATCTCTTAGGTAGAATATTTATTTTAATAAAATCTGTTTTTATTTATTTAATCAGAAACAAATCTTTGATTTTATAATGCTAATGTCTATTTTTACCATTTGTCATATTTTTAACAAGATTTTCTAATAAATATTTATTTAAATCAATTCATTAAGAATTTTAATATAATATCAAATATTTTTTTCAGAAAAAACAAAAGAAGACTTTATATCTCAGAAAAGTTTAAATTTATTAACAAAATTGTATGTCGATATTAGCTTTCTGAATCTCAATCCAGATCTTTGGGATTGGGACGATTCTTATTTAAAATCACAAGAAACATTTCCTAATCTCCCTCCGTATTGTCAATGATACAGTCGAAAGAGGAGGAGTGAAATTGATGCAAGATCTTTATGGGATCTTGACTGTGGACGAAGATCAGAAACAATTTATTCTACAGTGTGTAGAAGACCACAGAAAGCAAGCAGTACCCGCAAATTACAAAAAAACAACTCTTAAAAGAAAATTTATTTAAATAAATGATTAAAAATTAAATTTTTTAATTATTCCAGCGCCTCCCAATCGATCGCAGACCCCAAAGATCGAAAATAATTTTCTCTTCACCCGGGGCGCGACCACAACGAGGCCGTGTAAAGACAATTAATAACAAATTCAAATTTAGGGAACGAAGAAAAGATTATTTTTATTACAGACAAAAGGATCAGCCGGGGCTCGAACCCGGGATCTTTGCATATGTACTGCAATGCTTTGTCATAAGAGGTTTACCTCCTATATCCGCGATCGATTGGGAGGCGCTGGAATAATTAATTGTTTAATTAATGAATCAAGGCCTACGCTGCGAAAAATGAACGAGGAGAGGATTAAAAAAGAAATTCCATAATTCATATAGACAAAAGGTATTAGTTTGGGTTCGGGGATCAGTAGCTTAGTGGATATAGGAGGTAAACCTCTTATGACAAAGCATTGAACAGGCGCGGATCCAGACCTCTGTTTGGGGGGGGGGCGGTCGCCGGTACGCCGATCTACTTTTGATCTCGGTAGTGTGTCGCGATCGAATTGTCCAAGCGGGGAGGGGGGGGGGGTCAGAGACGCCGCCCTCCCCCCACACATAAATGTTGATCTCCAATGCTTTGGGGGGGGGGGCGGTCGCCCCCATCGCCCCCCTGGATCCGCGCATGGCATTGCAGTACATATGCAAAGATCCCGGGTTCGAGCCCCGGCTGATCCTTTTGTCTCTAATAAAAATAATCTTTTCTTCATTCCCTAAATTTGAATTAAATTTTTTGTTTCATATGCTCTTTTAAAAATACATTTAATCATTTTATAAAAAAAAAAGAAATCATGCAAATGTATATATTTTGGCTGAATTTTCAGAAAAACTTTTCTCTTTCATTTTTAAGCTCGTTGAAGCATGGGTTAACTTTAATATTTTGCCGAAATATTTGATACACTTCCATATTATAGTAAAAAGAAAAAAAGTATGGGTTGCAAAAGTAAAAAATATTGAGTAAATTTTCACTCCTATAAATAAGGGCCACCCTAATAAATATATGTCCGGATATATGGCTAGTTCCAGACCTATAGCGATTTGAATATTTTATTTCTGACCTTAGTATAATGCATACTTTAAACATTACAATAAAATCATAGTCAACTTCTACAATGGAATAATATTAATTTAAGAATAAGAGAGCTTTGGATTGGGGGCGACCCCATCCCCCCCCCCTCTGGATTCGTGCATGGTGGTGAGTCAATTCCACTTCTAATGGTATCCCTGAGAGATGTTTCCTCAGCCACTGCTTGTCAAATTCTGACCTCTGGCTCTCTCTGTGCCGGGGACACTGGCGAGTCCCTGTAATCCAGCGTCTTGGGGCCAGAATAAAGGATCCTAGGGAAATTAACACGGCCACTGCGATTCAACTGGCTAGAGGTCGAGAACCGCGCATTGTCTATTCTCCTGATTAAGCTCGAAATACTACAGTAGAAGTCGCTAGAAAAAATCCTCTCGCACTTGTAATATACCCCCTCTAATCCGATAATCCGATCGATTCTTTCCTGTTGTTCTTTTTGGAAAATCATTAGTAGGTAATGAGGTGACGTCATACGCTATTCACTAATCCCTACCAATTAATTATAAATAATAATCCCACCAATTATAATTAAATGTTGAGGATTAGTGAATAGCGTATGACGTCACTTCATTACATGCTAATGATTTTCCAGGAAGAACATTAGCTAAGAATCGATCGGATTATCGGATTAGTGGGGTATATAACGGAGAGTGCAGAGAGAGGCCCATTTAGTGCATACCATTTGACTTATCATTGGTTTGGGAGATATTCTTATTTCTAATGATACTGATAAGAGTAAGAGAAGAAGTTGCAATCCCTGTAGTTTGCGATGAGCCCTTGAATCGTGAAAAGAGGAGGAAATTTCAGGGATCGGGTCCAAGGGCGGATCCACGAATTTTTGATGGGGGGGGGGGGAGAATGTATATAAGGTGCCCGATGTATATAAGATCTACTTTTTATCTCGAAAGTGTGTCGCGATCGAATTGTCCAAGCGGGTGTGTGGGGGGGGGGGGGGGGCAGAGACGCCGCCCCCCCACACACACATAGAACTTTATTTTCAATTTAAAAAAATAAATTTTTTTTTTTACAAATTTCATATCTGATATTTTAAGTTCATTAAAATAAAAAAAAAAAAAAAAAAATGTTATAAATTCCCTATCGATTTGGCCGCCGTTTTTTGGCCTCTGCGTGCGACGCACGTGTTGCACTCCCGCCAGTAATTCTGCTCAGTACGAGAGGAACTGCAGGTTTGGACATTTGGTTCACGCACTCGGTCGATCGGCCGTTGGTGCGAAGCTACCATCCGTGGGATTAAGCCTGAACGCCTCTAAGGCCGAATCCCTTCTAGACAATTTGTATTGACGACTCTCAGTTAATGAAAGCTTCCGCAACTATTATACATTAGTAGAGACCGGATTCCTATGCAATTGCATATTTTGTTTGCATCCACATACGACCCAGGGGATCAATCATCTATCCGAATCATGCATCTAGGATAATTTTATACTGCATATTTTTTGCTCTAGTCAATAAAAGTACATATTTGACACATGGTGTCGCTTACTTTATCATTTTATTTATTTCATAGCACTCCTTCAACTAATATTTAATAATTTAATATTTATTTAGCCAATTTTTACTGCATATATTTGCATATTTCAACGTATTCTGCATATTACTTGAATATTTCAGCCTTTTTAACTGCATATTTTGGCAGTTTTTACTGCATAAAAATCCGGTCTCTATACATTAGTGATAAATATTTTATTATTATTTTGGTTTTTTGAACATTTTTTTTGTTTTTCTTATTGTTTTTGATGTTTTTAGTATTTTTATATGTTTATGAAATTTTTTTTATTATTTTTTTTAGTATTTTCATTATTCGGAGTGGGGGGGGGGGGGGGGGGCAGACCAGATGTTGAGCAATAAAGGGGTAAAAATAAAAAACTGGTTGAAGTTATTCTAATAATTTATAGTGTAATTTTAAAAATATGACGAGAATTTAATTGATTTTGTAGGTCATTAACTGATGGTCATTGATCCTGGTTAATTGACTGGCATTCTTAATGTCGAAAAGAGTTGGATGAGTGTGTGTGCTGGCGGCTTGTCCACAGAAATTACTTTTAAAGAGGATACTTTTACTCTTATCTGTATTAAAAACTTGTGATGTGTGAGATATCTTTTGTGGGTGAAAATTGAACAACACCGATTACATATCTAATAAATAAAAATATGGCCGAACTGATTTCATTGGTTCGTAGGTTTTAATCATTGAACTAGGTACCATAGTAAAAATAAAAATAAAATCATGGTAATATAACTCCAGTTTCCACCTAATCATAACATAATTCACACATGTTTGAATATTTACTAATTATTATTTAATGTGTCTTTTTAAGAACAAAAATTTGATCCAAAAATATTATCTGTAAATATATTTATTTGTTCTCAGTCGAGCACTGATGAGGATGTTCTTATGAAAATATGTCAGCGAACAGAAACCCTGTCTATTCATGATTTAATAAACTAATATTATAATACTATATAGATAGTGGTTTGAATTTTATTATCCATCTCCGGTTCCTAAAAAATCCGATAATCCAATTACAAATATATAAAATATAAAAAAGAACATGCCAAATATAAGTTGCAATTATTTTTAATTTGCCGAATCACGAAATTAACGGGTAAGAATTTAGTCTTTTTGATATTAAGTCGATTCTTCCACGCTTTCAGTAGAGGTTGCCATTAAAAGTCAAAACATGAAAAATATAATGTAATATGGTTATTCTTCTAGTATGAGATAAGAATCAATCGTTATTTTAGGACGATTCCTCCATGTCTTCAGCAATGTTTACCAATAATAATCGAAACGTCAAAAATCCATGTAGAATTGTTAATCCTCAAGTATTAGATGAGAATCAATCGCTATTTTTGAATTTAAGTCAACATGGACTGCAAATAGCCAGTGATATCTGATTGGTTGCGCCAATCGCAACCGTGAGCTTATTGCATGTGTGATCATCGTTTTTACGATTTTTGTGCAGAAAAAATATCTCTAGGGCAGTGTTCGTCAACTCGATGGAACAGCGCTAGGGAGGCGCTCGCTCTGGGAACAGCCATAAACAAATTTATGTTTATTTATATAATTAATTTTTTCTCATTCTTGTGTAATCATCGAATCTGTGCAGATCATGTTCTGCTAATCAGAGTCCAGTCTCCCATTTTACTCTCATATTTTTATTTGTTGATGTTCTTTCTTCCCCATATCAATTGTGTATTGATAGAATATCAGCTAGTGAGTTGATATTTAATTTCCGAACATCACAACTGGACTTCTAAACTTCTGCTTCCTGGTAGCTGTACCATCTTCTCTCTCTCTCAGTATCGACTTCATTGGAAGGAAATACACATTCGTCTTATTTTTGGTACAGATTGGCCTGGAAGAAATTCTCACATTCAACGGATTCGTCAAACCTTCTCAACAAACTGATAAGTGAAACCATTCAACCCTATCCAATTTTATTACACACTTTTCTACAATTCCTTCTAACTGAAAAACTCTCTCACTTCATATTGAATACAATCCATTTACCTATTATATTTATTTTATAAATAAATATGGCCGCCTTGTCAATGGCTAATTAGTTCTTATTTAATTTTAATTAAACATTTTTAATCCTGTTACTACTAATAACTTTAATTGAAAAATTGTTAATTAGATTTAATTAATTAATTTTAAAATTCATTCGTTTATTTGTCTCAAATACTTTCTGTTTAATTAACTTATAATTTACCCTGTTAATAATAATAAAAATAAAGTGATAATTTCTAATCATAATTCATATTCACAATTCAATTGGACTTTGCAATTTTTTCTCAGATAATTTTCTTGTTATATTTTTTTTATTTATTCTCGACTTTCAGAGGTAAGCAAGAACCTTCTAATTTAAATTCAATTTCATAATATGGTGATAATTTAATCACATTAAAACTAACATAAAAGTTTAAGTGCGCTGAGCAACTGAAAAACTTTTTGGAGTCACTGTTATTGTTTTTAATCCTAGCATATTTTTTTTAATTTTGTTGAACTTTGAATTTTTCTACTTTTTTCCACCCTGACTATCAGTTGGCTCAACCACTGATTAATAATAAAGGAATAAATACATATTTCAAATGAGTTTGGATAAAGTTTAGCAACGATCCGTTGCAGTTTATTTAATTACTTATCTACTTATATTTATTCGAATAACAAAATATATTGGATTGGCAACTAAGTAATTGCGGATTTTTTTTTTAGAAAATCAAAGACAATTTTTTCATGGAACTAAATAACTTTATTCTGTAATGTATTGCCCATTTTGATCAATGACCTTTTGCCATCTTTCAGGCAGCATCATAATCCCACGTTCATAAAACTTCTGGTTTTTATTAGCAAAAAACTGAATCAGGTACGATTTGACATCATCATCATTATTGAAATTTTTACCATTCAAGGAGTTTTGTAAAGATCGAAATAAAAAGTAATCAGATGGTGCAAGGTCAGGACTATATGGTGGATGTGGCAAAACATCCCAACCAAGCTCCAATAATTTTTGCCGAGTGACCAAAGATGTGTGTGGCCTTGCATTGTCATGATGGAATACAACACCTTTTCGATTTGTCAATTCGGCCCGCTTTTCTTCAACTGCATTGTTTAATTTCGTTAGTTGTTCAATGTAGACAACAGAATTGATCGTTCGGTTGGGTGGTAAGAGTTCAAAGTAGACAATTCCTTTGTAATCCCACCAAACTGATAACAAAACCTTCTTTTGATGAATACCAGCTTTTGATGTTGTTTGAGCTGGTTCACCTGGCCTGCTCCACGATCTTTTCCGCTTGATATTGTTGTAAACAACCCATTTTTCATCGCCAGTTATCAGTCGTTTTAAAAATGGATCATTTTCATTACGTTTCTTTAGCAAATCGCAGATGTTAATGCGTTGCGTTAAATGCGTTTCTTTCAGTTCGTGAGGAACCCATGTATCGAGTTTTTGAACATAGCCAAGTTGTTTTAAGTGATTTTCAATGCATGTATGTGATACATGAAGCTTCTCTGCAATCTCACGTGTTGTACTGTGACGATCCGAATCGATTATTGCTTTGATTAGGTCGTCATCAACTTCAACTGGACGACCAGAGCGTTTTTCATCTTTGAGTGAAAAATCACCAGAACGAAATTTGGCAAACCAATTTTGACACTGCCGTTCTTTAAAGGCTTCGTCGCCATAAACAGCACATAACTTTTTGTGAGCTTGCGATGCGTTTTTCCCTTTGCGGAAATAAAAAAGCAAAATATGACGAAAATGTTCCTTTTGATTTTCCATTTTTCAACGAACGCCAAACGAAAACTACGCAACCGATCAAAAAACTTTTTTACTGATTGACAGCTGAATTGCCAACTAACAAATAACAAAATGTGTTTTACATTTGGACTACGCC
Source organism: Forficula auricularia (assembly GCA_024734495.1). Classification (NCBI taxonomy): domain Eukaryota; kingdom Metazoa; phylum Arthropoda; class Insecta; order Dermaptera; family Forficulidae; genus Forficula; species Forficula auricularia. Next base: position 11,172,546 of record JALMQS010000064.1, read on the forward strand.
AGCAAACCTAAAAATTCAACTGAAGCCATCTATGAGTGAAATCCGCAATTACTTAGGCGCCAACCTTATATTTTCACTCAATATTTGACAAAAAGGTATAGATTATTTAAATTTTTCTATCATGCAAGAGAGTGAGTCAAACTCTTTCTGTAAAAACTCGGAAAAAATGTATAAATCGTTACTTTTTAAGACCATAAAGTTTTATGAAGAAAAAGAGACTCACTAATAATAATTTATTTTTGTGTTGTATACTTATATAACTACCTGCAGTATAAGTTGTACTCCTGAGAATACACTCGTTTTTTTCTAGAGATTTTCACCCTTTAAATGTCAATTTTCTCAGGTCAATATCTGAAAAAGCACTGAATGAAATAAATTGAAAATTTTACAGAATGTTCTTTATACAAATAGGAATAACTCACAAAAAAAATATGACTGAGACTCAACTAGATTTACAGTTATAGTGCAGTGAATTTTGGTAAAAACGCCACCCTTCTACATGGTCGTGCTCTCAAACAAGGGCTTGAAATTATTACAATTGACATTGGGCAAATGATGATTAAGTCATACATACTTCAAATGATCAAATATTTCTACATTTAAATAACAAATGGACAGTGATAGCAATAGGAGTTCTAATTTTTAAACTTGATTTACCGATACATTTGTTGTACTACACTTGCATACAGAATACACACAACCAGAGGCGTAGCACCTGGGGGGGGGGGGGGGTCAGAACCCCCACCCCCAAAGGCAGGGCTTTTGGTTAATTTGGTTACCGTGCATCGCTCGGTGACTCCAGGTACTATAATATTAAGTTTCCATGAATTAATCGAAAGTGTTAACATTTTAAATTATATCTATTATTATACAATATATTTTGGTTCGGTTATTTTATGGGAAAATTTATTTTAAATCATTTTATCATAAAAGAAAAAAATTATCAACTGTCCGGTTATTTTTGCTGTTGATTGTATAAGAAAAAGATAAGTAATAAATTGTAGTAGTAGAAAAATTTATTTAACAGTTCTATTGCCGGGCCCAGGGGGTAACTACCCACCCTTTCCTGGGCCCTGGTCCTTAGTACCATGAAAATTGAACTTTATTGGAAAACAAAACTCTTAAATTGCGAGGCGACTGAGTATTTATATTGCATGGATTCAAAATTGGGAGGGACATTTTACATCGACTACCCTGATATCTGGCGGAATTATTCTATTTTGCATTATTTCATCTAAAGAAAAATAATATATTTCTCACAATTTTTATTTATTATTCGTGTATACTAAAAGTGAAGAATATAGTTTTATTAAATTATAAAAAGACTATTCCATTATTAAATCTTTTTAAATATTTGTTTGAACTAGGAGAAAATATATCCATTATGGCTGAAATTGCAAAAATGAAATATCCAATTTATACAGGTTAGTTTTCTATTGTCAACATGTCATGGAATATAAATAAAATATTTTGTTTATTTATTAAATAATTAATTGTTATCTATATTGAACATTGTTAATTTCCTATTATTGTTTTAAATTAAACCGTTAAATAGAAAAAGTTCATTCTTGCCTCGAATTGATCAGAATCTTATGCCTATTTTAAAAATCTTGAACAGACCATAGTTAATAAATTTATAATTATGTTGTGTTATTTTTAATAATTACTTATTTTGGGCTTAAATAAAAGAATAAATTGGTTTAATTATAATATCCATGAGGGCCTTAAACATTTATATCTAACCAAGCCGGTACACAGGGCGGGGGGGCTAGAGGAGTCGGAACCCCCCCCCCCCGAATTATATATATCTATTTTTTTTTTAATTTAAAATATATAAAGAGGTCATTTGATTTTTTTATGTGCAGTCTAAATGGGCTTTGTTCCCGTTGACAATAAATAAAAAAAAAAAACATTTATAACAGCCCGGGTAATAAGTTTTTTTATATAAATATTAATTTAAATATTTAAAATAATAAACATTTTTGCAACTTTGTCAGTGACAACATGCACTAAGTGCACACTACTTACTAAAAAAGGCATACTATCGGATTGGCGAGTTTTTAAACGACGATCATGCCTGGACTTGATTTCTGACATATTCTGGGCAGGATTACTTTGTATATTTGTTTTGTTTATTTGTATATTTTGTTCTATTTATTTGTTTATTTATTGTATTATTTTTTAAATCATGACTTTCATTAAGCGCTCCTCGTGGAGCCTATGATGAAAACACACACACACACTCCCCATAGAGAACATTTTCTACTTTGAGGAGTCTTAAATCGTATACTAAGGAACTCCTGTGACCAAGCGATAGACTTACCGGATTTGCTCTTATGTCTATTCATAGAGACATGGACATTTCTACCGACAAAGTTTTAAATATGTTTGCAAATAAAAAAAGATGATTGGATTTTGTTTTGTAAAATTTCTATGTCTACTTATAATATGCCTAATATTTTATCTAGACACACGGTCAGTGTATCAGACAGAACCATTTCAAGCTACTTTTGACCCCCCCCCCTCATAACTCAAAAACTATTAGACTTACATTCTTGAAAATTTTCATGTCTAATAAGACCCACTAGAACAACTAGCATTCCAAATTTCATGAAGAAATCTATTTTAGTTCTTAAGTTATTAAGCTCTGAATAGTGCTATTTTTAACACTGACTGACATATCAAAAACTTAAAGTACTTCCACTAATCCTAGAATCCTGAAATTTGGCATACTGGTAGAGTTTGGGCTACAGTTAAAGGAAAAAAATCGAAAAAAGGAAACTTTCTCTTTTTCAGGACCTAAAATGAAGGGGTGAAATTTATTATAGGCTTAATTAACATATGTATATTCAAAATACAATCAAGCTAGAATTCTGAAATTTGCGATACTTGTAAAGCTTGGAACATTAATAAAGGAGAAAATTGAAAAACCGAAACTTTCCCTACTTCGGGGTCCGAAATCAAGGGTTCGGTTCAAACGGCTTCGCCGACAAAAAGGTTAAGTTCTTAACGGTTACCAAGTTCCATAGCAGTAGCTTAAATCATAGCTATAGGGATGTACAACGTTCTTCAATTGATTTAAAAGAAAATTTGTTACGTTCTTTGATATTAAATTAATACTATAACTTGACAAGTTTTAAATCCAATTAAATTGTTTGTGGTAAAAATTTTTAAGAAAAAAATAAAAACCGACTTCAAAAAATTAAATGCAACAAATAAAATACACTAAAAGGTATAAAATAATTATTATCTTATTTAGTTACAACTAAACGACGAAATATTAACAAGAAATTACTTTTTGAAGTCGGTGCCAAACATATACCTTTTATGAATCGCACTCGACGGATCTTACTTAGTACGTTTGGAGGATATGCTCGCTTATAGGTATAGTTTGTTTTTGGTACCGAATTCAAAAAGTAATTTCGTGTTAATATTTCGTCGTTTAGTTGTAACTAAATAAGATAATAATTATTTTATACCTTTTAGTGTATTTTATTTGTTGCATTTAATTTTTTGAAGTCGGTTTTTATTTTTTTCTTAAAAATTTTTATTTTTCTCTTTTTAGTGATGTTATTAATAGTGATCATATCATCAGAACTTGACCAAATTAATATGACACCATCCCTAAGACACCCCCTTTCGGATAAAAAAAAGAACCATCGAAATCGGTTCATAAACAAAGAGGTTAGGTTTAAACAAACCTAATAAAAAAGGTCTAATAGCTATGAAAAAAAATCGAAAAAAAATGGGACCAATCGGAAGCTAGACTGGACCCAATGCAAAAAAAATTTTCAAAATCGGTTGACAATTGGCGGAGATATGAGGTAACATAGGCACAAAAAAAAAAAAAAAAAAAATTCAGTCGAATAGAGAACCTCCTCCTTTTTTGAAGTCGGTTAATAAAATAAGAACAACTTTCAAAGTTAAAGTTTAAGCTTGTATTAAATATCATTATGTTAAACGTAAGATATTGACTATTATAACTTGCTAAGTTATGAATTTAATATCAAAGAACGTAACAAATTTTCTTTTAAATCAATTGAAAAACGTTGTATATACTTATAGCTATGATTTAAGCAACTGCTATGGAACTTTGTACCCGTTTAGATCTTAACCCTTTTGTCGGCGAAGCCGTTTGTACCGAACTTGGCCCCTTTTAATGTTTAATTTATGTTTTTGGTCAGATAAATACTTTTATTAAAACACTATTCTCAACTTTTTTTTCTAAAAGTATTTTAACGACTTTTGGATGAAATTGGCCTTGGCATCCCAAATTTTTTTTCTAGGTAAATGCCAAAAAGGGGCGGCAGATTCTTATCAGATATTAACCCCCCCCCGAAAAAAATCCTAGATACGGCCCTGTATCTAACTAATAATAAGTGAAATTATATCTTTTTCAGGGCCACATTTCTTGTGCGTTGATTGTCGGACGATGTTCATTAGTGAAGATTTCATGAACAAACATCAAAAGAAATGTATACATAAGAAATTACATTTAATTTTAAAAATGAAATTTCAATTGCGAAAAAATACATCAGCTGAGGGTAAGTTCATTTATTTGATTTATAATCTAAAACTTTTGTTCAAATTCAAATTTAGATGAAATTAAGCCTTTGTCCTCCATTTCGGAGACCATTATGATATTCAAGGGATTAAGTTTTTTACGTTTTTATTTCTAATAATTTTCAATGATCAATGAATTCAAAATTAATTCCTTAGCACACTATATAGCCCAGTCCAATTAGACAAAATAAGGCTAATCGGTCGAATAAAATCCCAGAGTTTTGGAAATAGTCTTAAACGATTCATTTATACTTGGGTTAATGTATGTCAAATGTCCCCGAGCATGGGGCTTGAGCTCGATGAGGGGGATGAGATTGTAGTTTTGACAAACTACAATTTTTTTGCAATCAAAAATCCCAGTTTTCCTACACAAAATCAAAACCACTCATCCTAGAAACTTGATTCCTATTTCATTCTCTAGGAAATTTTGTTTACTTCAACTTGGAGCACTTTTTTGTAAAAACTCCTAGTTTTATAGATATCCAGCATTTTCCACGAAGGAAAACTGGGATTTTTTGGAAAAAACGGATCATTTCCTGTTTACGTTCAAGTCAACAAAACTCCTAGAGAGTGAAATATTAATCAAGTTTCTAGGATAAGTGGTTTTCATTTTATGAAGGAAAAACTGCGATTTTTTTTTGCATAAAATTGCATTTTTATTGCAATACTACAGCCTCATTGCGGCCGGGTTACCATTATCCAATTAAGATGAAACTTTGTTTTAATTTTAGCAAATTTAATTTAGTTTAAAAATAAACTCGAACTACTTCAATAAAATTTTTAATCGACACGAAATTTTGTCCTCTTTAATTTACTATAGGACGGTTATTTACAAAATATTGGCCAAGTTATAAGCTAAAAACTGGAAAAAGGGAACTTTAACCCCCTCCTAGAACTCAAGCCACATCCTTGGGGACTTTTGAGACTCATTAATCCAAGTCTAAGGGAAGCGTTTAAGACCATTTCCAAAATTCTGGGATTTTATCTATCGATTTGTCTAATTTGATTGGGCATAATATACTACTTATCTAACGATGTAATTCAATGATTTCACAATTAAAATAACAAAACTACAAAAACTTTTCTGCTCTATATTGAATTTAATCTCTAAATTCATCTCTTTAACACATTTATTTTTTTCCAGATACAAGTAATCGAACTAAGAATGAAACTGAAGATTATTTCTGTGAGGAATGTTTCTCTGGATTTCTATCATTGTCTGAATTCGAAAGCCATATACAGGAAGGCCATTCAGAAGAAGTACTCTTCTCAAGTCATCTGAGCGATCGAAAATACATTGTTGAAACCAAATCGGAACCCCCTATTGCCATGATTCCTCAGATCGAGAAGGCCTCTAAAGTGACCTTTCATGATCAATATAATGCCGCCAAACGCTCTTTACCCTCTTCTAACAATAAAAAAAAATTGAAATCAAAACAAACTAATCAATGTTTGGGAACTATTTCTAATAACAAACACACTGGCCAAAAGCCTTTCGTCTGTGGTCACTGTGAGAAGGGTTTCTTTTATAAGAGTCATCTCAAGACCCATTTACTTATTCATACAGGTGAAAAGCCTTTCGTATGTGATCACTGCAAAAAGAGTTTCTCCGATAAAAGTAATTTCAAAAGGCATTTAGTTAACCATACAGGCGAAAAGCCTTTCGTCTGTGATCACTGCGAGAAGAGTTTTTCACAAATGTGTAATCTCAAAAAGCATTTAGTTATTCATACAGGCGACAAGCCTTTCGTCTGTGATCACTGCGAGAAGGGTTTCTTTTATAAGAGTCAACTCAAGAGCCATTTACTCATTCATACAAGCCAAAAGTCTTTCGTATGTGATCACTGCGAGAAGGGTTTCTCATATAAGAGTCAACTCAAGAGCCATTTACTCATTCATACAAGCCAAAAGTCTTTCGTATGTGATCACTGCGAGAAGGGTTTTTCAAAAATGAGTTATCTCAAAAAGCATTTACTTATTCATACCGGCGAAAAGTCTTTCGTCTGTGATCACTGCGAGAAGGGTTTCTCACGAAAAGCTGATCTCAAACAACATTTACTTATCCATTCAGAAGACAGGCCTTTCGTCTGTGATCACTGCAGGAAGAGTTTTTCACAAATGAGTCATCTCAAGACCCATTTACTTATTCATACAGGCGAGAAGCCTTTCGTCTGTGATCACTGTGAGAAGGGTTTCTTGCGCAAAGCTGATCTCAAAAAACATTTACTTATCCATACAGGCGAAAAGCCTTTCGTATGTGATCACTGCAAAAAGAGTTTCTCAGATAAAAGTAAATTCAAAAAGCATTTACTTATTCATACAGGCGAAAATCCTTTCGTCTGAGATCACTGCGAGAAGAGTTTTTCACGAATGAGTAATCTCAAAAAGCATTTAGTTATTCATACAGACGACAAGCCTTTCGTCTGTGATCAATGCGAGAAGCGGTTTTCAGAAAAATGATCTCTCAAAAGGCATTTACTTAATCATACAAGGGAATAGCCTTTCGTCTGTGATCATTGCGAAAAGAGTTTCCCACAAATGAGTAATCTCAAAAAGCATTTACTTATTCATACAGGCCAAAAGACTTTTCTCTGTGATCAATGCCAGCGGGTTTCTCAGATAAGAATAATCTCAAAACTCATTTAGTTATTCATACAGGCGAAAAGCCTTTCGTCTGTGATCAATGCGATAAATATTTTACACAAAAGACTAGTGGAGTTCGAACGTTGGTCGAGGTCAGACGTGTTTTTGTCCTTCTCTCTTTCTTGAGATCTGCCTGGTGAGTTTTGCTTTTTTCGCTTCTTTACTGTGTTTCTCGTCGCTTATTTAATGATTAATTACATCAATCGATATGGATTAAGAAGAACTAATGGGAATTTTATCAAATTGGAAGAAAGAAATAATGGATGAATTTGGTAGGAGAATCAACGTTTTGGCGGAGAACATTGGAGTGATTATGGAGGAGAGACTATCTAGGGCTGAAAGCAAGATTTGCTACATAGAAAGGGAAACTAAGGCGAAAAATATATTGATACATGGAATAGAGGAGAGGGAAACAAACTTACTCCAATTAGAAAATGGTATCATTAAATTTATATAAGAAAAAATATACAACGAATTTAATGCAAACCAAATAAAATTTGTAAAGAGAGTGGGTCGACCCCAAAAAGGGAAAAAAAGACCTATTCTAATATCTCTCCTCTCTCTAAGAATTAAAAATATCCTAATGAGAAATAAAAATAAACTGAAGGAAAATCACCAGTATATAACGGAGGACTTCCCCAAAGACGTTTTGGAGGCGAGGAAGACACTAATTCCTGGCTTGGTGAAGGCTAGAGGCGAGAGAAAGTTCGCTATCATCAAATACGATAAACTTATCATAAAAGATTCCCCAAAACCAGATAACAACAACATTAAAAAGAGACCCTTAACAACATCACTGATAGGAGATGTTGAGGGCGAAGAGGGGAATGGATGTGTGATACAGAGTGTGGAAAAGAGGGGAGGACCGATGTTATTTATAAACAAAAGCAAAAACTGAACCAATTTACTTTTCTTAAAGGCAGTGGATCACGAAGAGATTCAAACTTGATTCTAATCCCGAAACTAAAGTATAGAATTATTGGCGTGGGCCCTCGAATACACCGGCCAAGAGCTCCATCCACCACCCAGTAGGTCTGGTCAACCCGGGTGATTTAGACCAAAACCTCCCAAATAGGTATAATGATCCCGAAAATCCCGAAAATACAAAACATTTTATTTATTAACGGGCAGTCACACCCTTTTTCACAAATCACAAGTACATGTATATAAATAGTAAAGTATGAGAAAAAAATAATGTAAAAATAAAGTATAAATGACAAAGGCAATAGGAAAAGATAGATGATAACATAAACATATTATAATTATAAAACAAAGTCCAATGATAAAGGTATAAAAAAAAAAATTATAGATTATTAGTTAAATATATAAAAAATAAATAAATAAATAGACTTAATACAAATTATATAAATTTGAAATATAAATTCTTTTTTTTAACTATACATCACCGAATAATTCTAATAATAAATCAATTAATCCCGATTGCAATACTATTTTTGGCTCTATTAAAAATGATAATATGAATTATAAAATTAAACAGAAAAATATAAGTATTAAATATAAAAGCGACATTTACTGCAATAATAATAATAATAATAACAGTAACGATATTAATCCAAATAAAGATAAGAACAAAATTAAGATAATCAAGAGATTGGAAAATGTTACCAAAATTGGCACATTAAATGTTCGAAGTCTAAAAGGTGAGGAAAAAATATTAAAATTGGAAAATGCTATGAGCGCACATAGGGGTATTATGCCTATTTAGCGGGCCAAAAGTCGATTTGGCAAAATCGCTCATATCAAAAAACTATTTACTACCTGTAACTCTTGATTAGTTGCCAGATAACGAGTCAGTCATTTTTTGTCCCCTAGTGCCATCTGGAATTAGTTATCTCAGTCTGAATTTCAATATTTTTTCCTAAGCATCTGCATTCATTTTCGTCAACATTCATACTTAACATTTCGAAGTGATTTTCTAAGTTTTTGTGAAACATCAACAAATTTTTTTAGCATGGATATTTCTGAAGCAGGTATGTACTAGTTATTTAAGTGTTTTTAATAGTGATAAATCATGATTTTATATTAGAAATGTCGTTTTGTAATACATAGTTTTAAAATCATTTTGCCGTTAAAATTTTTTTAAACTTTAATGTTTTTGTTTTATTACCTGGCAAGGGGGGGGGGGTTTGATTTTATATGATAATTGTTGAACCAAGTCTCCTTTAATATTCCCAATAAATAACTCTTCCGGGTGCTTCTGCGTACTTAAAAAATAGTAGGAATTTCTCAAATCGTCTAATTTTTTTTTTTTTGTATGTCCAGTCGAACGGATTTTAAAATATAAAATAATTAGATAATTTGTTATTAATATTATATTAATAGGTAATTATTATTTTCCTAAAAAAACATAATACAGGGATTTAACATCGATTTTTGAAACACTTAACTTTTATGTAGTCAATTATTATCTTCAAAGCGTATATGAACACTGAACAGTACAATATATATATAGTACCTGGCCACCGAGCGATGCTCGGTAACTTTTTGCTTCAGTTAAAATCTATATATTAATCACCGAACCCCCCCCCCCCAATCGCCCCGGACCACATTGGGTCTTATAGTAGATGTTCCTAAAGCTGGTTTTGGGAGCAGCAATGATGGAAATACGAGTAGAAGATTTTTCATGGACCCTATGCTCTCATCAAGAATAATTGGTATTAATTATGGACTCATATATCGCCTCAAAGTTATTTTAGAAACTATATCATAAAATAGATACAAATAAATTTGAATCATTTTGCATTGGCACTGCGAAAATGTATGTGGAACTATACCCATGGCATCCAATGACTCCCACCCTTCATAAAATACTAGTGCATGGATTCATTATCATTGAAAAAGCGTTGTTGCCCATAGGGATGATGACAGAAGAGGCAGCTGAGGCAAGAAACAAACACTTCCGCCAATACCGTCAAAATTATGCTCGGAAGTTTTGCAGAGAGTCCTGCAATCTTGACGTGATAAATAGACTCTTATTGAGCTCGGATCCCTTTATAACTGGCATGAGACCACTTCCAAGGAAAAATACGAAACCATTCCTCAAAGAAACCATCGAAATGCTTCTTCCCGCTGAAGTTAATTGCTCTATTTCATCCGTGGATGAAGACCTGGGAGAAGAGGCATCGGAGTCTTCAGATGAATCTTGTATATCATTATCAGAATGATAAAATTGTTTATTTTCACATTTATATTCATAGAATATAATGTGAAAGTATTCCGATGCCTTGTCTGGGTCCTGACTCTGATTTGTTTTGTAATGTTTTGATTTTTTTTTTGTATTAAATGTATTATTTTTTTTTTTGATTTTTGTGTTTTGTTATGAATTTTTTTTTTTTTGATTTTTTGTTTTTAACAATAAATGTATTATTTTTTTTGTAATAATTGTATTTTTTTGTAGATTATGTATTATTATTATTATTAAACTTTAAGTTTTAAACGCAATTTTGTCAGTTTTTTCCTATGTATGATCTAAAATAATTTTTACAGATTTTTAAATCAAAGGTTTGAAAAGATAGAGGCACAGCAAGGCACAAGCAACTTTGTAAGCTTTTAGCGCCGTACTGGGGAGTCAAAATTAAAATTACAAGATGACATTTATAGTTGGATTTTAAAAGACCTATTCAACGGAACCCCACTCAATGGGGTGGATAAAAATAAATTTTTCGTTAACCCTTTTTTGAAGGTCATTAATTTTTATTTTTATTTTTTACCAATGGTATATCTTTATATTATCAAACTTTAGCTACCTGCCAAATTTCAAGTTCCTAGCTATATTAGAACCCTTATAAATAATTTTGGCCCGCTAAATAGGCATAATACCCCTATGTGGGCTGGTCGGAGAAACAAACCTAAATGATGAAATTTATAGGAAATTTTATGAACTTTCATTTTTCATAGGAAGATTATTTACAAAAAGTTGATAGTTTTCCAGTTATAAGCAAAAAACCGCCAAAAAATGAGATTTTTCACCTTTTTTTTGGCATTTTTGACAATGCTTCGTCAAGAAATTTTGTTAACAAACATAAGATTGGGATTCAGCACACTTCCGAGTAAAAACAGAATTTAACTGGACTAAGTATTTGTTTTAATAAAAAAAAAAATTCCCACTAAAAATTTTGTTTTGTGGATTAACCCCCCCCCCCCCCCACTGAAAATTTACAAGTTCCTCACAAAACATTATTATTTACAGGAATTATTTAACGGGTTATAGTGGTGTTTGTGAAACACCACTATAACCCGTAAAATAATTCCTGTGTTTAATATGTTTCACTATAAACCAACACCGCTTTCCCTAAACTTTATTATTATTTACACTTTACTTCAAATTAAAATTAGGTATACAATGAAAATGAAAAGGGGGCGATAGGTGTTAGTCAACCTCCAGAAAGGCGCGATGAGCCACAAAAGGTTGGGAACCACTGGTCTGGACCAGTGGTCAGCAAAGTGCGGCTCCAGAGCCGCATGTGTCTCTTTGGCTCCTTAAGTGCGGCTCTGGCACAAATATCCACGGAAGCTGTTGTTTCCCTTTTCTGTTCTACATATATATGCGAACAATCTTTTTCAAGCATGAACATTATCAAGAGTAAACTGAGAAGTCGTCTTATTGATGAGAATTTGGAATCGTGCCTAAAATTAAAAACAACAACATACAAACCTGACTTACTCAAACTTTCCAAGGAGATGCAACCACATTGTTCGCATTAATAAATATTTATTAAGTATGAAATTTAGTTTTATTTAGTATACTACTTATTTAGTGTAATAAAATTTTACTAAACAATCAGATTTGGCTCCAAATTTTTTTTAAAATTGTTGTAATGTTCATATTTGGCTCTTTGGCTAATAATTTTGCCGACCACTGGTCTGGGCTATCTGGCTGCCGGTAGCGGTTGCGTTTACTTCTGCACATCCAATTTGTACAGGTAATAATACTAACTTTTGAAATATTTTTAAGAAGGTTAATTTTTAATATTTTATCTTTAGATAGGTTTAACAAACATCCATCTCTTATTGCCAGACATTTTTATCATACTATATATATTTGTCTAGATTAATTTGCCGCAACGCTGACGTAATGCTGCCGAGAGAGAGCGCCATCGGTATATTTGCGGCAAATTTGAAATATAATCGTAATTTAGACTCCAATTGATTTTAAATTAAGAAAAATTAAATATATTGATAATTATTGCCCCCCCCCCCTTCACCACTCAAAAATTAAATATTCAATTCGCTTTTCTTTGCGTACAGAAAAAGAAATCAATTACATCTTATTTGATTTATATATTATTTGTTTATTTTTTAACGAGCTTTTCGTGCGTGCCTTCGGCACGCCCTCGAGGATCGGCCCTCCGGGCTGGTGGCCTGGCGGGCAGCGTCTCGGTCAAAAAATTTTATTCCTCTTAAAAAACCACACTCCAAATGTATACCTACCTGTAAACTACCGAAAATACATCGTCTCTTAAAAGTTTCGCCTCTTTAATTTTTGAGTGGCGGGGAGGGGGGAGGAATAATTATGAATATATTTAAATTTAAAATTTAAATTTCATTTTTCCTTTTCAAAACAAAAACAATGCCTACGGCATACAATGAACAGAGATGATAACAATACACAATTTTTTTCTATCAAAACTTCTTCTATTGATGACACGATATGATCAAAAATATCTTTGTGAATGTTACGATTTTTATGCCAAGAAGTGTACGGAATGTCTGAAACTACTTTATTATAATCGTTTAGATAAATTAATTCACACGAATGATGGTAAAAAATTGTTTTATTCGCGGATTTAAGACGATTGATTTTCTGTAACAACTCTTCATTATTTAGTTTTTCCATCCACTCAATGATTTTTTTATAAATTTTCGCGTCGTTTGACGAATGAAGAATTTGTTGTTTACCTTTACTCTGCTTACGATCTTTACCACAATAAAAGCCAACAATTTTAAGTTCTGGGCCTGTTTCAATATCTCGAATATTAGTGTCAGAGATTTCATTACAAAAGTTAGTTTCGTTGATATTTAAAACACAAGTGGAGCTTGCTGCATCATCTCCTAGCGTGGATTGACTATCTAAACTTGGAGCAGCATCTTCTGATTGTATTTCACTGTTTGAACCAAGGGCGGATCCAGGAATTTTTTATGGGGGGGGGGGGGTGAATGTATATAAGGTGACCGATGTATATAAGATCTACTTTTTATCTCGAAAGTGTGTCGCGATCGAATTGTCCAAGCGAGGGGGGGGGGGGGTCAGAGACGCCCCCCCCCACACACATAGAACTTTATTTTCAATTTTAAAAATTAAAAAAAAATAAATGTTTTTTTTTTTTGCCAAGCACGGGCCCTATGGGGGGGGGGGGGGCGCCCTTGGTTTGAACTTGGGTCAGGATGTCCTGACATGGTCTGATTATTTAATCATTATTATTTGATAATTAAGTTGAATAATTGTTAAAATTAATTATTAGGGTTTTTTGTATATTCAGAATATGTAAACAAATATATAGGTTTCTATTTAAAAAACAGAACTTGACCTTGAAATACCCTTGAAAGCTTGTTGTAGGTAAACAAACAATAGCGTAGTTTAGTTTCCCCCTCCATATAAATAAACTTTTATTTGAAACTTTTTTTCATATAATGCACTGTTTTTGAGTTATAAGACTGTCTCAAGATAAAAAACTCACCCGGTATAGTGTAGTTCTCTATCCCCCTTTTTATGAAGGATGACAGATTTTGATGTCTTCCAAGGAGTAGGGATTGTTTTGTTCTTAAGATAGCGGTTGAAGCGTCTAGTTATGGCTATTGGGGGACCGAAAGATTTCAAGATTTCTGCAGTTATTCCGTCGTCGCCAGGAGCTTTTCCATTCGGAAGATTTTCTATAACGTCTCTGATCTCGAACACCAAAAACTCCGGCTCTGATGATATTGAATTAGTGTGTTGAACTGCAGAATGTGATGTTTTATATAAATTAGTTTAGAAGTCCCTTATGGTCTCTTCTATTTCAGCTTTGGCCGTAGTTCTAGAGCCATTTTTATGAAGGATGACAGATTCAACCGCTATCTTAAGAACAAAACAGATCACTCTTTACAAACAAAAAAAATCTATATATATAATAATATAAAAATAAATATACCTACATGTACGTCAGGGTCTACCTTATTTTTCGATTTTAATTTTTTTTTTTTATGCAAAACATCTCATTTTTTTCGTTTTATTTTAAAACACTCAGAAATGAAATTATTTATTATTTGGACTGAGTTAACTCGAGACGAATCGCATCGAAACATTTCAATTTTTGCAAAAAATCGCTGTTTTTTCTTCATAAAATATAAACCGTTCATCCTAGAAACGTTATTATTGTCTCATGTTCTAGGAAATTTTGTTGGCTTAGTTTTTTTCGGGCGATTTTTTTGTTAAAAATTTTTGATTTGAAGATATTCAGGATTATCCAAAAGAGTATGATGAAATCCACAAATGTGACTGTTTAAGGAAATAAAAACATATCATCTGCTTTCCAGATTTTGCTTTTTTTTAAATTTTCATTTTGTACAATAAAAAGGGTTTAGTAGTATCAAAAGTAAATGGAGCAAATTACAAATTAAGGAATTATGAGAAAAGATGGGCAAAGATGGGTATAAAAATGAGGAACATATAATGTTGAAATGCATTTTATTATTCGAAGTTGCGTTATAAAAAAGAAAGTCTTATAAAAGGAAAAATAATTATTATTTACAATTAGCAGATAAGGTAGTAATGGCTTAAATAAGGTGGCTTTTACAGATATGCATGCATTTGCACTCACAAATTAATCTTCTGGGCTTGGCAGACGACCAAAGGTATCTTATAATTATCTTTTAAATTTAGTTTTGTTATCAACCAAACGATTATATAAATCTTTATAAGCTTTTGGAGCATTAGGTCCAGCTCCTTTTATAATACTCGATACAGTGTTCAGATTTATTCCTTCCACTTCTAAACTTTTTAAATATTGTGTTTTATTTCCTTTTGCATCAAACAAAATATCATAAAGAGATTTGAAAGCTTTTGCAGCATTTGATCTTGATCCATGTAAAATACCACTAATATGAGATAAATTTATTCCATTTTCATTTAAATTTTTTAAATATTGAGTTTTATTTCCTTCGTTATCAAACCAAAGATCATATATATCTAAAAAAGCTTTTTTAGCATTAGAACGTGCTCCATGTAGAATACTCGAGATATTAGAAATATTTATTTGATTTGCTTTTAGAGTTTTTAAGTATTTTGATTCATTTCCTTTCTTATCAAACCAAACATAATAAAGATCTTTGAAAGCTTTTGCAGCATTAGATCCTGATCCATTTAAAATACTAGACATATTACCAAGATTTATTTCTTCTTTTTTTAATGTTGATAAGTACTGTGTTTTATTCCCGGTTAGATCAAACCAAAGATAATAGATCTCTTCAAATGCTGTCGCGGCCTTAGCTCCTGAATTTTGTATTATACTAGATATATTATTTAGCTTTATTCCTTCCCTTTCTAGAGTTTTTAATTTCAGTGTTTTATTTCCGTTTTCATCAAACCAAAGATAATACAATTCTTTAAAAGCAGTTGCGGCTTTATCTCGAGCTCTGTACAAAATGGATGACATGGTAGACAAATTTACGCCCTCTTTTTCTAGAGTTTTTAAATACTTTGTTTTTATACCATGTTCATCAAACCAAAGTCCATATATTTCTTTAAAATATTTTGCAGCATTGGATCCTGATTCAGTTAAAATAGTCGTAATACGTACAAGTTTTATATCTTGTGTTTCTAGAGTTGTTAAATATTTTGTTTTATTTCCTTCTGCGTCAAACCATAAATTGTACAAATCTTGAAAAGCTATTGCAGCATTTGAGCCTGCATTACGCAATATACCAGACATATTGGATAAATTTACACCATGTTTTTCGGGAATTCTTAAATACTTGGTTTTATTTCCACCAACATCAAACCAAAGGTTATACAAGTCTTTGAAGGCTTTCTCAGCTTTAGATCGACATCCCCTCAAAATAACCGACATATTCACTAGATTTATTTTATGTATTTTTAAAACGTTGAGGAATTCTTGTCCTTCTTGGATTAAAAAATGTAAAAACTTAGCTAATCTATGAAAATCAACAGTACAAAACACACTTTTTGCAAATCTAATTTCTTCTTCAATATTTTCTTTAATTTCAATTTTTCGATTACTAAATTTTTTCGTTTTTATATCGTTAAAAATTAGTTCAATTGATATTTTTGTAATGACCTCCATTTTGTATGATTCGATCAATCGTAACGCTATTTCTTTTAATTCCTCATATTTATATGGAACTTTGTTCAACTGATAAGCTTGTTCTATTTTATCTTTAACGTTATTGTTCATTTCTGTTTTTTTATTATTAACCGAAAATATAAGATTATCCAAAAATTTCTGTTTTAATTCTCTTTCAGCCGTTTTAGAAAATCTTCCAGATTCTTTTTCTTTTTGCAAGAACGATGGAAGTTTTAATAAATCGAAAAGTTTTTCTTTTGTATTTTCTTCTTGTGAAAATTGATAAAAATTATTCCGATCTGTTTTAGATGAATAAATTCTCTTTAATAATTTCAATTTTTTCTTCTTTTGAATATTAATCAATTTCAATGGAGAAAAATTATTTAAATTTCTCTTTTTAAATATTTGTCCTTCAGTAAGATCGAAACCTTCATTTGTATGAATAATAAAACATTCGACATTTCTACTATTCTTTTCGAATTTTTCAATAAAACGTGTAAAATGCTCATTAATAGAAAAAGTATTCCTTTTTTCATTGATAGGGAATAATTTAGAATAACTAATGACACTATTTGTAATAGAAACTTGTACACAAGTAATACTATGTTCATAATTTATAGTAATGGCATTAAGTATACAATTCCGATTACTTTTTCCTTCAAAATTTATAGAAAATATTTCATCATGTAAATACATGTCATTTAAGAAGAGTATTAATAAATTCAATTCGTACGTAATATCCGATAGATAATTTCCAACGTTTTTCTTCTTTTCTGGTGTTATTAAATCACTTGATACTTTTTCTTGTAATCCTATATAATCTAGTTTTCCGTGATTACTTTTTTCAATTTCATTTTTTACAATACTATTCAGCTCTTCTCTATTAGGCTGATTCACTGCAAATACTAATTCTTTTAAAAAGAGTTTTTTTATTTTTTTTTCAATTCTAGGAGGAAATTCTTTTCCTTTTTTTACGTCAGACGAATACTCTAATCGTTTAACAAGTTCTCTTCTAGTTGTTTTGTCCTTTGAAAACTGATAAAAACCGCAGCCTTCCTTATCGATGTTTGTAAATAAAAAGTCTTTTAAAGCGTCAGAATCTTCTTTTTCTTTTATGTTCATAATATCAAATTTAAAAGGATAAAAGTTTTTGAATCGTGCCTTTTTCAATTCCATTTCTTTTGTAAGATCCAAACCTGAATTAGTATAGACTATAAAATATTGTCCTCTATTCTTGGATAAACTCTTCGATTCCAGATGGGTTAGTAATTGATTAACAAAATTATTGAAATAATTATTAATTAAAATCCTTCCCTTTTGTCCGGTAAACAATCTTGCATAATTTATGCTATTATTTGTATAATAATTTTCGTTATATTCAATCTGAATATGAATGGAGGCGCCCCATTTAAACTGAAGTAAAATATTATAAAATTGATAGTCTCCAACTGTTAACGATGAAGAAGGATACTTAGGTTCATAAGTAGACTTTCTAAGGAAGCAAAGCATCAACAAGTCGAATCGATATTCAAGACCAATTAAATGTCTGGGGAAATAATTTATATGTTGATTCGTCTGATGGGCATCCCACACAGAGACATCATTTTGGAAATCCGTGGTCAACTGTGGCTCTTCCGTAGAAATATCCAGGAGGGGCTTTTTTGAGGTAATTTCGTCTTCATCTGCAACAGAATATGGACGGCATTAGTTATGTTATTCAAAGATTGATTTTGTATAATTTATATAAACTAATCAGATAGAATCTTAATTTTAAATGGATCATCAGTTTTATTCATGACGATTAAAGGTCCGTTCTTATCGAGAGACAACGAGAGTGTAAGACAAAATAATATTCTCCTTTACGTGTATGAACATATTCACATCTACCGTGCCCGGCCAGCATTCGCAGAAAGAATGTTTTGTCTTTGGGGTTCGTGTCTGCGAGTGTTTGCCGGGCAGTATGAATTGCGCATCGAAACCGTTCGGTGCTTTTTCTACTAAAGTTATCAGGTGAGAGAGGCCGCGTCCGACGCCGAAGGTGTCTGAAATGGTCGTTGTCTGTAGATATGAACGAACTTTTAATAGTGAAATATATGTATTTATAACAACAACAGATATTAAAGGGTATTATTAGCTTTAACTTCTCTTATCACCCTTAACGGCTTCATTATTAAAAAGTGGAAACATTGTGATTAAACTAGAAAACTTGGATTTTCATTAGGTTTCCAACCCGAAATAATATTTACAAATTGTATTAACTTCTGAAATATTAAAATAAAAATTTAACATAATTTCTACACAATTAATATAGAAAATTATTTTGAAACCATTACTTAAATTTGTTTTTTGAACTAATAGTGCAAGGAAACCCTATAGGCCAGGGGATTAGCTACTGTATCGTGAACAAAAAAAGGAAGGAATTTCAGAGGTTGGCTCTGAGAGTTGGGGCTAACTCTGGATGCGTGTTTTGAGCAGCTGAAAGTTGTAGAAGTCATAGAGATAAACGAGTTAGCGAATCAATGCGTTGGTTCGATTTGTATTTATTGAGATCTTATTAATTCAGAAAAATAATTACATGCAAAGAAATTTCAAAATTATAATTTTTTGATATAATATTGCATGATTATTTCTAAACAGAAAATTTTCTTGGGGGGGGGGGGAAGGGTCAATCCACAAAGCAAAATATTTAGTGGGATTTTTTTTTTATTAAAACAAATAGTCCAGTTAAATTGTGTTTTTACCCGGAAAGTTTTGGGCTAGTTGTAATTTCTTCGACCCCTTATGTTTTTGGGTGTGCTGAATCCGAATCTGAGGTTTGCTAACAAAATTTCCTGACGGAACTTTGTCAAAAATGCAAAAAAAAATCTCATTTTTTGTCGGTTTTTTGCTTATAACTGGAAAACTATCAACTGTTCGCAAATAACATTCCTATTCAAAATGAAAGTTTATAAAATCTACAAATTTCATTATTTAGGTTTTTTCTGCGGCCAACCTTTCTGGCTCAAGCGCTAGTTGAAAATTGGCGTATTTTTTCTGTTTCCATCAAATCCCAAAAACTCGCACTTTTTTCGATTTTTTCCCATTTTGACCATTAAGGAGCACGTTTTAGACAAAGCCCACTCTATACATTTTTAAACTAGATTAAATTCAAACACAGTTTAATCTTAATTGGATAATGGTAACCCGTGTCGCAATGAGGTTGAAGTTTTGAAAAACTGCAATTTTTCCCAAAAAATAACAGTCTTTCCTTCATAAAATGAAAACCACTCATTCTAAAAACTTGATTTCTGTCTCATTCACTAGGAAATTTTGTTGATTTGAACCACTTTTTTGTTAAAACTGTTAGATTTATAGATACCTAGCATTTTCCATGACGCTTTTGAGAATTCGGATCGTATTCTGTCATGGAAAAGGCTATATATCTATAAATCCAAGAGTTTTATCAAAAAAATGGTGCAAGTAAACGTTCAAGTCAACAAAATTTTCTAGAGAATGAGAAATCAAGTTTTTAGGATTAGTGGTTTTCATTTTATGTAGGAAAAACTGCGATTTTTGGCAAAAAATTGCAGTTTTTCAAAACTTCAACCTCATTGCGGTACGGGTTAACATTATCCAATAAGTAACTTATGAGGAGAATTTTCTAGGTTAGATTTTTATTTGAACTCCTGAAGATGGGCTAATAACCCGAAATATATATCGAGTGAATCAAACTCAAATAAACATACATTTGTTTTAATATTTCCTTTTTGTGAAACCTAACCTAGAAAATTCTCCTCATAAGTTACTTATAATGTTTCACCTAGAACCGACACCTAAATCCTTAAAAATTATTATCCAATTAAGATTAAACTGTGTGAATTGTATCAAATTTAATCTAGTTTAAAAATGTATAGAGTGGGCTTTGTCCAAAACGTGCTCCTTAATGGCAAAATGGGAAAAAATCGAAAAAAGTGCAAGTTTTTGGGATTTGCGGAAATAGAAAAAATACGCCAATTTTCAACTAGGGCTTGAGCCAGAAAGGTTGGCCGCAGAAAAAACCTAAATAATGAAATTTGTAGATTTTATAAACTTTCATTTTGAATAGGAATGTTATTTGCGAAAAGTTGATAGTTTTCCAGTTATAAGCAAAAAACCGCCTGCATTTTTGACAAAGTTCCGTAAGGAAATTTTGTTAGCAAACCTCAGATTCGGATTCAGCACACCCAAAAACATAAGGGGTCGAAGAAATTACAACTAGCCCAAAACTTTCAGGCGTGGGGGTCTTTAGAGGAACAATTTGAACTGAACTAAAAAGGTACTTCAAGAAATTAAAAAATAATATAAAATTCTTGATTAATGTAGTTGTTTCGCGACAATACTAGCAAAAAGTTAATGCTAGAGTATATAGAACAGACAATAAGGATTCATAATTCATAAGCCCAAAACTTTTTGCTGTTTATGTACCGATTCTAGCCAATCCCGTGCTCGTTTGACAAATCTGGCACCATTGTAAGAGATTGAATATTTTTATATTAAAATGACAGATAAAATACATTTTAAAAGTTAAAAAATTTCTATAAAAATTGTTTTGTTATTTTTTAACAAATGTAATCAACGCCTACGTTACACCATATGAAAATTATAATTTTGAAAAAATCTAGCGCATGAGCGCTTTATACATCTTTCGCTGGTTAAGTAAATGCGCTGTTGCCAAATTGTTTTTAGTGTAAATTTTTTTTATACAATTTTCATTATTTATTCATTATTATCTCAAATTGAATCAAAATTGTGTTAAAATATGTATTGGTTATTGTTTAATGTTGGTTTTGTTTTTTATAACAATAGTAAGAAGAGTTTCTTAATTACAATTAAATATGTATGTAAACTTTCCGATATCCCGTATAGTGCAATGTATAAGAGTCTGAAAAACTCTATCTTTGGAATTTAATATCTCCGGAACTATATTGTTCATAAATTTCGTTTTGCCACCAATCGATGCAGAAGTATTTAAATAATAATCTGTATAAATTTCAAAAAAATCCTAAGAAAACCCATTTGGCGTAACAACTACCTAAAACATATGAAATATATTTAATCACGGTTAGTTTGCCATAAGAAACAGTTTGTCGTGGCCTTTACTCATCCCATGAGCCCTGTCCTTGGGGAGGGGGTTCTGAACCTCCCCAGTGGCTACGCCTCTGATTACACTCCATGACTAGGTATTTTGGGGATTCGACGGTAACTGTGGCGCCGCGATCTGACGATGGATTCTTATAGTACTCACCAAAATAAGACGAAAATGAAGAATAACATTTTTCGTGATTTCGCTTAGTTTTCGAGATATTCAGTTTAAAGAAACGGATTCCGTGTGGCGCCGCTATCTAACGATAGATTCTTTTAGAACTAGACAAAATAAGTAGGAAAGTAAAAATAAAATTTTAAGCTTCAAATTTGAATTGAAATTGAGTTTATGGACTGTGATGTCTCAAAGTGGGCGTAGACAATTTTCACTTTTAGAACTTTTCATAGGTTCGGTTCTATTCAAGGAGTGAACCGCGATTGAAATTATTTGGAATTACTTTAGAATTCATTAGATAATCTATTGTTATCTACTTGGAAATGAAAGTAGGTGTACACGATTTCAGGTCGCGGTTCACTCTCAGTTCTATTCATCATTTCGGTTCATTTAGATAAAAAAAAATGGGTTCCCAAACAAACTTTGAAAGTTTCGGTTAAGATAGGTATATACAGTAGCCAACCTAATCGCCTAAATGCCAGCCCGAAATGAAGTTATACAACCCGAATTGAATATATCTTAACCGAACCGGCAACGACTTTTACATATTCGAATTTTTTGGGCATTTACTAATTATTTTTTAATTAATATTCATTTTCTAAAAGAATCCATCATCGGATAGCGGCGCCACATGGAACCCCGTGATCCTACGGTTTCCGTGGTTTCTATAAAAAAACAATTGAAAAATAAAGAAAAAAAACCTGTTTTTTTATAAAAGATATTAGTTTGCCGATGGTAATAGATTCAAATTTACAAGAAATCATAAGTTGGTGTCATCTATTCAATCCGATGGAATGAAATATTTTGAATCTCTTCAAAATTCGAAACACTCAACGACCTTTATTTAAATTATATGGCATGGCTATATGTTTAAATTTAGAATCACTATATCGCGAAATTTTACAAATTAAGATAACAATTTTTGAGTAAAATATTTTACGCGTGTTCATATGTCAGAGAGGTTCGCATCCTGCAGGTGAGCCAGGTGGCCCGGATTGCTGTTACTGGCACTCGGGTTCGATTCCCGAGGGGGTGAAAAACAACCCCTCTGACATATAATTAAAAATATTCCATTCCATCGGATTGAATAGATGACACCAACTTATGATTTCTTGCCTAGTGTTTTTTTAAACTGGATATCTCGAAAACTAAGCGAAATTTTGAAAAATGGTATTCTTCATTTAGGTCTTATTTTGGTGAGTACTTAAAGAATCCATCGTCAGATCGGGGCGTCACAGTTACCGTAGAATTGCCGGTATTTTAACCAAGTGACCATAATATTTCAAAGTTATAGTTTTATTTTATTTTATTTTTTTCTCTCCTCTTAATGGCCTCGGAATGAATTCCATTGTAGCCAGTATAAAATGTTAACAGCCAAATATAAATTAGGCATAACAATTACAAAACTGTGTACAATCATATATACAATAATCAACAAATAAATAAATAATTATAAACAATTAAATAGTATCACAGATAATGAAATAATGTCATAAATGAAAGTAATAAATAATGAATAAAAATAATAAATAAAACAATAAATAAATAAATAAATAATAAACAAATAAATAAAACAATAAATTAATAAATAGATAATGAAAAAAATGTCACAAATAATAAAATTTTCACAGCCAAATATAAATTAGGTATAAAAACTATATATGTAGTTGTCTAAGTTAAGTTAAATCTGATATTCAAAAAAAGGCACAAACCATGATTTGATGAATTTGAAAATCTTCTTTTTCTTTTTAAACTTCTTTTGTTTTGATTTAATTTATTGGCAACAAAATCATCATAAAAATCAAAAACATCCCTTAGAGAAGGAGAATTCTCTGCGAGAATCTTTTTCTGGAATAAAACAAAAAAATTGAAATGTTTATAAAATAATTATTATCGATTATTATTCAACAACAATCAACAATATATTCAAAATATAAATAAATAAATAATTAATGTAAATAAATATATAACCTATATGGACAATAAATAAAAATTTCTTACACTTTTAGATTTGTAATTAAATAATTCAGCCAATGTTAAATCGACTTTTAATAATTCATCATAAATAAGAGCGGAAATCTCATCATCTTCACAATACATTTTAATTAAATGATTTAAATATAGAATAATAACCTGAAAATGGCAATGAATCAAAACAAAATTATCTAGTAAACATTAAAATGATTTATTTTTAAATATAATTAAGAAAATACCAAATTTGTAGTTTTGTCCTCAAATACCCGTCAATAATGTTGCTAATATAATAAAATTATAATCAGAGATAAAAGATAGATATGATTATAATTAACTAACATAAAACAATAGAAAATTAAATAAAACATGTGTTTTACAATTTGAATTTGAAAGATTATACTCTGGAATTGCCAACACAAAAATGATAATTTTCCTAAAAGTACCAGAATAAAATGTCCCTAAATTAAAAAAAAATTTGAAAATTTATTATTATTTTTTTTAAATAAAACTAATTTAATAGATGAGCTCTCAATCAGAAAATATATGTTAACTTTATTAAAATTTTCACTTAACTTTCCGGTATATAATTTAAATGTTGGTTTAATAAATATTTTATTTTTAATGGGGAATTGATGTAAAGGCAGCCCAAGTATTTTACTTTTTAGATAATCAATCATTTTATAGATTATAATTACAGAATAAATCCATTCTTACGATTGTTTAATAGTTTTTTCATTATAAATAATAAAATGAAGACCTTTGTGGATATTGATATCAACATGATTATAATTAAATAATCCCAACAAATATCCTATTTTTAAACGTTAGTTCCTAAAATGGTTAAATTATCAATTAATCTAAAAAATTCCATCTAGAAAAGAATTACTATTTATTTTTGTATCATAAGTATATCAATGAAATTATAAAAGCTACTTATCTCTGATGTAGGAGGGATACATAAAGAGATATTAATAATAATTTCTCATCTGTGGAGAGGGCCCTCCAAGCATTCTCTTGCCACACTGGATGCAATTCAGAAGAGAGCAATTAAACTAATAGGAGACCCGGCTCTAACCAACTCACTCGACCCCCTGGCTCACCGAAGAAACGTTTCTGCCCTTTCCCTGTACTACAGATACTATCATGGTGTCTGTTCAGTCGAGCTGAAATCAATTATCCCCCTAAAGCCCTTTTTAAGAGAAACACGCGGTTTTCGAACGCTCAGCACCCCTTCGCTGTCAAATTGGATAAAAATCGAACAAACGCTTTCGCCAACTCTTTTATTCCTATGACCTCCAGAGACTGGAACTCGCTCCCAGCCACCGTCTTCCCCGCGACTTATAACCTTCAGCTGTTTAAGACCCGTATCCACAGATACCTTCGACCCTACCCAGCCCATAAAAACCCTTCTTCTTCTTCTTTTCACAATGGAGGGGCAACCCAGGCCTTTAGGAGATGCACCTTTTTGGTGTAACTCCTTCTCTCATCATTTTCATTAAAAAATAAATAAATACAAATAATGCGACATCACTATAAGGTTGTCTTCTGCTTGTTCCAATTAACATAATATAATTATGACCTGCTTTCCGGTGATGAAATGATTAATTTAA